>JAQGBQ010000081.1:0-44374 GCA_034698485.1 Vertagopus arboreus
GTCAAACATCCGGTTGTCCGTGTCGTGCATTCTACTTTCTTAAGCTGGAACTTGAAACCCCCTAAAAATGCATACTTTCTACTAATACCACAATGTTGTATGGTGACAGAAATTCAAAATTCAGTAAATCAAATTTGCATTAATTATTCTCACTGCGTTGGTTTGTTCTTTTTGGCATTCAGGATTCATGTCATACGAACTTATTGTTTCTTTGAAGAAAAACCTGCTTGAACTGCTCAATCCTCTCTCGAAGTAACAAAATCAACAAACGAGGCAGAACGGTTTTCTCTTCTTAAAAAGAGCATTGCTTTCAATCTTCAATACGTGAAAAAATAAAATCGAGAAAACTAATGTCCATGTGTGGAATTGACAGTTCGTGACAACTGTATGGAGTCTATTGTTTGCTATCAATACAGCGGCTCAACTTTAATCCGCCATCCGCTCTAATCTTTTCTGAACTTGACAAGCTGAAATATTATTTTGTGTTATGTTCAAAAGAAATTAGTCGCTCACTTCAAACTACAACATGAAATGAAGATTTTGTTTGGAAAATAAAATCTTGTTGTTTATCCCTCTACATTAATGTAACCGTCATTTAACAATCCAATCAAACTTATTAACCAATTTCTAAAAAAAAAATATAACCAATGTAATAAAGAGAGTTTTACGACAAAAGTCTCATCCTGATAAAACCTTTGTTCACCTTTCTTTTTTAACATATTGATCCTCCCTAACCCCTGATTATTCCTTCGCCTTTCATTCTTACAAATTTCTAAGGGATTTGAAAAAAGGATTTAGTCGTGATGGACGATGAAATAGGATTTCCGTATTGGATGCTGGATATTGGACAGAGTCCAGTCACTAGATTGAACTGAATGGACTGAATTGAATGGAGGAAAGTAGACGCGGTGAATATAACGCCTTTTGTCCCTTCTGTCTATTTACAGTCGAGAATACTGATGGAATAACTGATATCTTTTTCAATCCTTCTTCCAACAATACAGTAGAGACTACGTTACATGTCCGAAATTTTCTTGAAAAGTAGGTTAAAGTGTCATCCTGAAGTACATGTTAGAAATTTTAAGGTATGTTAATCTGCAAATAATTTATAGCTTATCGCCATGAGGGTATATAAATGCTTAAGCAGATTACGTTTTGAGTCATTTACTTGGAGCCTGAGTCTAGCATTTATCCTATTAACATTTAGAGGATTTCATTTATAATTTTCAGTAGGTATACAGAATTTCTTCATAAATATAAGCTCATATCATAAGCAAATGGGATTTTTATACGTGTGTACGTGTATTACTATTAATAAAACATGTCACTGCCTGAGTCCATATTAACCAGCTAACAATAGATTTCAATTTTCCACATCTGACTTTAAAATAATACAGCTCTATTATTGAAATTTTATCTATTTCGACTACAAACATTGTCTATTGACTGAGTTTTCAATAAATATGCTTGACAAAATTTGTTGAATTTTTTTTTATTGTTTTCTGTGAAATGTTCGATACTCACAAGAATTTTTATTCTTTGAAGATATAAAAAAAATTGCAGCTCACGAGAAGCTCTAAATTCCGGAAAACCAATGTCGTTAGGGAATTTTACTCCGCCGATGTTACCGATTTATAAGACAGGCATTCCAACCCTCTAGTTATTTGTTTTTGTATAGTCAACATTCCTAGTTTGTAGTTTAATCAAAAATGCTACATTCCTCAAAAAAACTACCTTGGAAATAGCAATCCAATTGTATACATGCAACCTATTTAGCTTGTATCAGAGGGATGAACAAAATAGAATGAATGAATCCAATTAAATAAGCAATCTTATTCAATTGTATTTAGTAATCCTGAAGATATTCATAAAATATTAATATTTTTATCAATTGAAGTGCTATGAGGACAAACCTTCATTTCAATAAATTGAAAACATGTCAATACCATCCAAATGAAATTAAAAATAGTTCTTTAAATTATTAGTAAATTAATTTCCCAGCTGAATTGATATTCTAGAACTGAATTTTTTAATATGATTTTCTATAAACTGCTCATCTTTTTATGATGTTCTCAGTCTAAAAAAGAAACACGAACGGATTTGTGTCTTAAAATATCTAGAATTTTGCTAGCCTATATGGAACTGCAACCAATCACAATAAAGAAGAGGACAAGAGATCAAAGACCCATATCAACGAACAACTACATGCAACTTTCTCCGTATATACACCCAATGTCCAAGCGAATCTTATACACCATTTATGTATTACTTACTCCTATCATCTTTGCCTGACTAGTTCAGTGTAGGACCGGAGATAAAATAGTATCTGATTTTTTGGTTCTCATGCCTTACCTACCAACCAACCCAATCTTGGACGTTAGAGTCTTCATTGCTTTGATGTACAATAGGCTCAAGTCCCCGGTCACAGGCAACTGGTTCTGAGAGACATCCGTTTTTTAAGAAAAACCTATCTATGATAGATTACGAGTCTAATGGAAATGGACGGCCTATCCGCAGTATGTTGTCCGACATCCACATATGTCTAAGAAGTTTTATAGACAGGTGGGTCAAAGGCTTTTTTTTGCACACCAAACTAAACAACCAACCGTGTGCTCTAGTAAAAGCCCTGCAACAGATTTCTATTATAGCTGTAAGGATCTCTTAAAAAGATGAGAAACTTTCTGGGCGAGAATGCCTGAACAAAAGAGTGTCTGACAAGCCAAACCAAGAACTCTTGTGGAAGAATCTTGCTTGAAAACTTGTAGCCAGAAAAAAGGTAGATCTAACAAAGGCAAATGTATTGAGCAATAAAAAGCACATGTTAGTATGGCTCCTTTTATAATACCTTCTATAGTTTTTTTGCTGGTATATTTGGTATATGAAACTGGAAGTAACGTGCTGAAAATAAGCCAAAAAAACGAATAGATACAGACGCCCGAGCACAGACTGAATCTATAAGAATATATGTATGTATGTACTTCGACAGAGTTTGAAATGAAATGTTCACAGAAGAGATAAGAGAAGGTATCCTTGAAACCTAGTCATCAGCTATTAACCCCAGGATAAATAAATAGGCCAACAAGTTAACAGTTGGAAAGCTTTGATTCTTTTTGGGAAACCTACCCAAGAAAAATAACTGGTTCTATAATTACATATATATATATATATATATAAAAGAAAGCTTGGACCTTAGGAGTTGGTAATAGTTGGTATATATGCATTAAGATTGTAAATATATGTTCAAAGTAAGCAAACCTAAAGGTGAAAGTTAGCTGGTTGGAAATTATCTCGAAAGCTTTGAATTTTCCAAGTTTCCAATCGTGCTTGGAACTACACAAAGTCCAAAAACATTTGGAGGTTTCCTGAAAATCAAGCAGATTTCGATTCATTTATACTCTTCTTTTTCTTTCTCCTACATACGAACGTATCGTACCCGCTGCTGACAGAGCCTCATGATTTATTTCTACAGAACTTTTAACCTCTTTGTGAGTTCAAAGTGTTTGAAATGATCAAACCCTCAATCCCATTTAATATACCTAGAAGCCACCTACATACATAAAGCTAGTTGATAAGCTGTTACTTTCTTGATTCTCTTCTTATTATATCAACTTTCACCGGATTTCCCCGCTAAGGTTAGGCCTATGTATACATATTATGATGGTCTTAAATCTTCAAAAGTCAAAAATCAAATTGACATTCTTAAAGTATGAGTTTATAACAGAACGCAGAGGACTGACTTTCCTTTTAGTCAATCAATACTAATTCATTTTCGACAGAATTTCCTTCAGGAATAATACATTTTACACATACATCTTTTAGCACCTAGAATCCATATCTATGCTTGGGAGAGTTTCATGTGCTGTTGACGGCAGGCTTTTATTCAATTAATACTGCCGTCGCTTGCTTGTATAAAACTCACCACCACCATCCATTTTGCGATGTTGGTTGTTTCAACAAGCGTATTATGCATAAAGTTACAGAGTACAGGAATCACAAACCCAAAAGATAGAAGATACAGTGTAAAACGAGAAAGGTGAGTATAGCAAACATGAGATGTTGTATCTCACTAGAGACTGTAAAGATCTTATAGGTTCACATTTATATAACACTCGTATGTATCAAGTTCCAAATATAAAAAAGTCTCAAGTATCTACAGCAATATTCTGGAATCTCTGGAACATCGAACATTTGAACATGTGTTGACAGTGAAAGCACATTCTGCGGAGAAAGTGCCAAGTTCTGTTTCCACCTCTGGTTTTTTCCCCCTCAAAAGTTCTTTCATCAAATGTCCACATTTTCATAGCTACATCTTCTAGACTTCTAAACCTTGTGATTTCTTTTCTATATAAACATTCTCACTTTGTACATAAATAATATAAATAAGAAAACAAGTTTTTTTTTATATTAAATATATACATACGATTCGTAGCAACCTCGTATTTTGTACTTTCCATTTATGACACAGAAACTTTTTTTTCCTGTTTTGGCATATTTCAAAATCTTTTAGATTTTTTACTTTAACAACATATCTATAACTTTTAGCGTTCAGTTTTCTTCATATTTTCTGTTTGTACTGACTCAAAAACCATGGCTAAGTTTATAGGCAGGATGAAAACTTAGCCATCGCCAGGTTTACAAGTCGTTTTTTAAAAATTGATTGCAAACAATGTCCAGTAGCTCGTCGTAATAATTTGAAGTACCTAAATAGATGAAGTCCCTTGAGTTTAGAGATAAATGTAACTCAAAAAGAGCTGTCCCTTGATGACATAACCTTTAGTTTGTCCTATTATTGGATTTATATTTGTTTAAATCCTTATGTATTAGCCTCCACATGTATTTTTATTTTCTTTGTCTCATGTGTATTTACTTAATCCCGGAATCGGAGTTTCTGCATCAGAAGAGATCTTGAACAAATACACGTTCCCCTTGTTTCCTTCCAATTGCCGGAGTAGTATGTCTGGCAAAATTGAAAGAAGTAACGTACAATCAGTTCCAGACTAAAATCATTCGAATTGATGTCCGATAATAATATTTATCTGTCAGATTGTTATTTCTATTCCCAATCAAATAGTTTCCTATCCTTGATTTAATTACTTTGATCAATAAGTTTTAGAGGTCGAAATTCTCAGAATACTTTTATGTGTTTGACCTAATCATAGTACATATCCATCAAATAACATTGAAACGAAATCTGACAATATGACTAATGGATAAATAGTTGAGGAAAAAACTATCAGTAAGATAAAAATCCTAAGTTCGGAGAAAGAAAAACAGATCCATCTAAAAAATGACCTGGTTATTAATTTGAAAGCCTTTTCTTCGTTTTCTTATAGGCAATGTAAGCTCCCATTATTTCGAACTAACTGAGCAGATATTCTCCAATCTGTGGTAATCAAGTGCAGATGAACACATACAGACGCACAGAAAGCATAACATGGACCTACTTAGATAACAAACAACGACCTATGTTTATTCCTTATGTATATGTATCTATACTTTGGAATCTCATAATAAAATACCCAGAACCTGTCGTGAGACGGGATGACATGAGAGTGAAAGCATAGAACATTCACATAGTCTATAGAATTCTAGGCGTCTGCAAGATGCTAGCCTATGCTATAGATAGCCTGTCAGTACCCACGCATATTTACAATATAATATCATATATAGACTGCAAACCTTGCACAATATAAAATGTACGTAGATCAATGTTTGGAATTCAATATGGAACATCGTGGATTTGAATGTGAAATTAAGATTAATTTATGGGAAATTCGAATGCAGGACTTTTGGAGCTATTAATAGTACAAGGCGTCAAAATATCAAAGAATTGACAAGCTGTTTTTTTAAATGATGATCGTTTAATACACAGTAAAATCGTTGACCTTATTGAGCATTTTGGTTAGCTGGAGTTCCTATGACATATCACACATGGCACATACAGCTATCATGATTAAATACCTTGATTTGAAATGGTAATGATGATCAGGATTAAGGTGACTTATATAGTCAGTTGTTTTATCAGAAATTGAAGATTCAGCACTCACATGTAGAAATACTTCACCCCAAAAATGCTTTATCTTTAATTTTATAATAAAACTGCCCAAATTCTGGTTGTAATTTTAAATATTGCTGATCAATCATTCATTATAAGATTTATATTTTATGTGTATATATGAGATGGTTTATTTAATAACCCCCATACACAAGAGCGATTGTAATTTGTTCTGCTGTCAGAGTTAGTTTATATTTTGAGTTTGAAAAATTCGTTTGAGTAAAAGTAATATCAAGTCTTAAGCGATATTGTGTGATTTCAAATGTTTAATTAGAAACCTGCCAAGTCTTATTTGTTTTAGGGAATTTGTGTCAGTGGAATGAGGAATGTCAGAGTTGGATTTTTTTATTAGAAATTCTAAGCAGGTAGATGACATATAAATATGTATAAAACATGGCTGCTCTTATCCACTTAAACGAAATCCATTGGTTTTTTTGTAAGTAGTAAAGTTTAGTTGGCTTCTGTTAAATACATTTTGTGAACAAATGAGTTGGTCTCAAGTGTTTCTAAAGTGTCCTTTTCTTCTTCTTGAAAAATGCTAGTTGACGTAAGTGCCTCGGATTTTTATTCATTAACTCTCAATTCTTTAGCATTACTTTTCCGGTCTCAGTTTTGTTGAAATGATAAAGAAAAGTGGTAGAGTTGAATAGACTTTTTTGTTGTTACTTTTGTAGAGGTGGAAAGAAGAATGCATTAATGGATCGACTCCAAAACAAAACAGAAAGCTTTACCAAGTTTCTTTTAAATTATTATAGATTGGAAGATGAACAAATTAAGAAAACTTAGACACCTTTAATGATCGATGGAACAGATGAGTTGCACAAACAAAAATAATGTTTGTCAAATTAAAAAAAATCTATAATCGATTTATTAATTAATGGCAATCCATTAATTTATCTAGTATTTATCCGTCAAACAGATAGATCAAAATGCAATACATATATTTTTAACAGTAAATACTGTAAGTTTTCAATGAAATGAAAGCAAATGCTTACTTTGGAATAACTGCAAAAAATCATTGGAATTAATGGACTTTGAGAAAATTTCCAAGGACGTGTATCTGCCTATTGCAAAACGACCAATGCTTTTTGACCCTGGCTGTATATAACAAGAATAGTGTTCATTCAAGATATATGACAATGGCAGCGATACAAATTAAAGGTATTCATGACATCTGCAGACTCTAGATTATCTTGTATAGCATGATTACTGCAAGAACTCTGAAATCTAATATTAGTATTCGTACTTGTTCTTTAGCTTATTCCGTTTTGTGCTATAAACCAGGCTTTGTTTTGTCGCAATTGTATTGCTTCATTGTTCCCATATTCTATTGGAGAAATTTATCTCATTTCAACAAAAGAAGAACAATTTCTTTGTAGAAAAAGTAATTTAGCATTCTTATATCTCCATTTTAGTATATTTTGTTTTAAAACTACTGATGCTTCTTTGACAATATTGTAGGGAACACATTTTTTTGCTGTTTTAAAGGTATGGTCAAAATAAATATATAAGGTGCATTAATTAAGCTGGAGTCATATAACGTAATGCTAGTTTGATGATTTAATGTATAATACTCATATGTAATGGCCCTGTTTTCTTAATGTATTCTCTAATCATCTTGTCAAAGCTTGTGATCTTATGAATTTCATTAGTCGAGGCATTTTAACATTTGCTAAATTAATAATAAAGTAAAACTTTATCAAATAAACTTTTCATTTAGCTAAAGTTTTGCCTGGTCTAAATGCTCTGTTTCTGCCCTAAGATTCTAATTAAAAAATAAAAACAAACATTTTGTATATGAAGTATTGAGCATTTTCTTTAAATCTTGAGGTCGCAGTTCACCAGTCCAACTTCTCAACGATCTTATCCTTCTTTTTGACTTTGTACACTTTTTTTAAACAGAATTCTTCATTTTTAATATTGGGTAATATTTATTTAGCATTTTTCACAGTTTCAACATATTAATGAATTAATTCATACTGTATCATGTATGACAGTAATAAATCAAACAAACTCTACCAAGACACCTGCTATAGATCATATTATTGTGAAGAAGTTTACATAAAATCCATCCAAAATTCCAGCTTTGTCTGTCTATCAAGAAGTTGGAAAGTAATTCTCCAACGGAATTTGAATTACTTCCTCCATGACAAGATGATACTTTTTCGTGACAAAAACGGTACAGGGAAGGAAGAGGATGATGACACAGCAGGATGTATAAAGAATAACTGTTAACTATTACAACTTCTACTGCTTCTTATGTAGAACGCTTGTAAGTACTTAATAGCTTCCCATTTATATTACACCCTGGGATATCATGTTATATTCTGATGTGACTTTTCCACTTAAAAACTCAACGTACACTACATCTACCAACTTTAAAAAAGATAATAGTTCTAGTTAAGTTCTTCATGTTATCCTCCAATTTTACTGCACAATATATGTACACAACCGAAACCGAGAGTGAGCCAAATTGCTAAATCGTTCAACTTTTTTGTTGAACGATTAACTCGGTCTGTCCTCATGATGAAAACATCTAGGTTTAGAAACTACTTTTGATGCTAACTAATATTTAAATGATCTGATGATTTTTGCTAACATAACTATATATAAGCAATCCCAAAACTGTGACAGATCAAAATAAAAGTTGACCTAAATTATAGAACTAGTTCAAGTAGTTTAACCGCTTGGAATGTAAATTTCTCCAAACTTGAAAGACGTATATATACATCAATAAAATACAAATAGTTAAAGTTAAAATGATCTGATGTGCAAGAAGATTCCATCCAATCCAACAATTTCAAACGGACTTTCTCACACCGTCCCTAATACATAAAAATCCTTTCTCTTTTGCCTTGCGACTAAGACGGTTGTGCACTTGCCTTCTTTTCCCCTAGTAAGAAAGCTGAGAATGCAATAAATTGAAAATGCAATTTGACTACATGTACAAGTATTGCGAGAGGCACTTTAGGTGAGAAGAATTTCGAGGCCATGAAGTGCTATAAATTTCCAAGTTTGTAGTAAAACATACAGAGATGCTTGGTTTCATTTCTATCTAGACGTATAGTTAGATATGCTGCTAAGCAAGTAAAAGAAGAAAAAAATCATTCATGTGATTCCATACCTCTAGGGCATGTTTTTAAATAATACTTAGAAAGCACATCCTAGTTCGAATCGTAGCCTTTCTAAATGGATTTGTCTGATTCTCTCACCTTCAACTTTGTGTTGTAGATAACTGTCTCTGTCCCATTCACTTAACCTATGCTTATTCTATCCATGAAAGTACTAGCATGCCAAATATCAGAATGTAGAAGAGCCTGAAGAACTACTCGTCAAGAAAAAGTATAAAACCCCTAAGGACTTCTTTTTTGTAACCCATCATTGGCATTTTAAGAATTGAAGAAAGCAGCTAGTATCAATTTAAAGTGTATTGTGTCTATTATCAGCTACATTATGTGTGTACTACATATTTGACAAATGTATAACAGTTGGGTGTACAAGGGTTTTGTGAAATATTTTATCTATGAAGTGTCTGATTATTGAATTTGATTTCAGATTCAACATTCCTTTTGTTCCTTTTTGTGTAACATTTCTTTTGACGTCTTTATCTATTAAGCTTTCCCTGCCATTCATACTCAATTGAGTCAATACCCTTTGCGCTCCCTGTATTACTTCAAGTTTTAGACAGTTGCATTCAGGATTTTAAGAAGAAAGTATAGCAAGAACATTTTCAAGTGGTAGATAGGATTTTTCTATATGCCTATTCTACGCCAAACATAACACAGTAGGACAGAGCTTAAGCTTTCTCTCTTCTGACATCTGACACCAAAGGCTAAAGAACATTTGATTTTTGATACATTTGACAGTCTTTCTTCATTTTAGGATGTTCATGTTTCTTAGATTTCGATTCAGAATTTAAGACACTAGTATGTTAATTCATTCAGCATAGATTTCAATGATTTCAGAGAACAATTGCCCAATTTAAAATAAAACTATCGGAGAAAACCCTTCAATAGCGTAGGACTCGAAGCCTTTGATAATATATGGGAATTTGACTAGTCAATGATTGCGTGTCAAAACCTTATTAATCTACTACAGCTAATGATTCATTGCCAAACACCTGCTGCTGTCAATTTTGCAGTCTTGCTGCTTACATGCAGTCTGATTGTGTTTCCTACATGTTCTACACCAGAATAAAACTCTATTTTATGATTTCAAAGTCTCAATAGTTAGCATTCCAGAATTAAAGATTATAGACTGAATTGCATTACAGTGGAATAATAGACTTAATAAATACTTGACAGAGCATTAGTCCTAATGTACTTTATCCCAAAGTATTTCTTTGCCAAGAGGTTACGCTGTCGTATTTCATATTGCATGCAATAAAGTAAAAACCCAAAGGAGAAAGTTACTTTCTCCCTTGTATCTTTTGCGAGTTCTTTGATTGTGATCCCTGGTTGATAAACTTTGGCAGTTTTGATCGCCGATAGTTTTCAATGTATACTAGAGTTTATACAAGTCTTTACATGGAATCCTAGTTGTGAGCTTTGGACAGTTTATCTCACAATCAAAAAACGAAAGAAGAGTAAAAGTAAAAGAAGTTTGGGAAATCCTTCCTATTTTTAGACAAGTGACATGTGACAGTTGTACAATTTCTCGTAATGAATGTCCGATGTACAAACCTTTTGAAACTCTTACAGAAGAGTATTAAGTAATTGTTTTCTTTAAACAATTTACTTTTTGTTCCAATCATCCGATTTCATTTTAAGAACAAAGCAACGCAGTGTGAAATAGTTGATACAGGTAGAGATAAAACTATTTTGAATCATGTCGTACACTCAACATTAGGTATATTATTTTATTCTTATAAATATTCAAGTGAAAAACTTTAATAAATTTTAAGATAACCTTCTTTTTCTCTGGATCCGTGTCACTCAAAGTCAGTCAACATCAAATCAGGGTATTGTCTAAATTTTATGTACATAAACATTATTAGGTTATTTTTCTATCACACTAATGCACACTTGATGAAACCTTTTGTAAATAAAACACTACTCAATCATTCAGTACCACTCTCAAAACTTGTGATCTATAAATGTTAAATGTTAAATGTTTCTGGAAGTCGAGGAATGTTTTTTATAAACTTGGGGCAACGTGAACTACTTTTATCAATTGAATTAGAAATCAAAAAGAATTCCACTAAATTGGTTAATCTCACTAGTAAAGTTAAGTTAATTTCTTTGTTCTCGGTCAAGGAGAAGTTGGACGACATGAATTGTTTCCCGTCCACAAATGAAATGAAGTACTGTCTGAGGATAACATGCTTTCTTGTATTCCTAGCCACTACTTTTGGAACCCGATGGAACTGCCAACAGAATCAAAACAGAACTTTTACTCTCACTCCGATATAAGAAAGTCCAACTCTCCAGCAAAGCCAACCCTTTCCTTTGGCATTAATGTAGAATCTGTAGGCTAGGTTTGTGTCTAGCTTGAAAGCATGCGCTTCTACTTAAAATTCTACATTCAAAAAAGATCCAAACTTTCCAAACTAGCTTTCCCACCTACTACACTTACCAAAACAAAAGTAGAAAGAATTTCTCTAGTTTTTCCAGACTTAAAAAGGCCATGGGAAGTTGATAGACGAAGTATTTACATTAAATGAACAATTGTTCTACGAACTATAAAAAATAATGAATGGCAATAGTCATCTATTTATTTTATTGGCTGTGCTCATGCTAACATGAAATTAATCGTTATTTGCGTCAATACTACCAACTCTCTCCTATCATTAACAACTAAAACAGTAGAGTTTGTTTCTACATTGTTAGATTGTTACCAAAAATAGAAAAAGGCTTTATCCTACTATTCGTGAGATGAATTCTTAGAATCTA
Organism: Vertagopus arboreus; assembly: GCA_034698485.1. Lineage (NCBI taxonomy): Eukaryota > Metazoa > Arthropoda > Collembola > Entomobryomorpha > Isotomidae > Vertagopus > Vertagopus arboreus. The sequence goes on from JAQGBQ010000081.1 coordinate 11,947, forward strand.
ACTTTGGTAAAGAAAAACGCATTTAACAAAAAATCAATAAAGAAGTGTGAAGCAGTGATGTATGGATTGAGTTAATGATAAAAATTCAACAACCCTTATGTTGTACCCTATATTGTAAGAAAACTTTTAATGATAATTACATCTTGAACGGAAATACATATATTTTATTGTTCAGGAATAAATCGTTTTTATTGAATTTATATATTATATATAACCTTAAATTAAACTTGTAGACAGATCTAGAAAATTGCAGACTTGTCTCAATGCAACTACCAGTTCCAGGCTGGAACTTCCAGCATTAATTCAGATAGTTTAAAAACTTGAGAAATCTGTACCTACGACATAGGCATTTACAATTTACAAATATACATAAAAGTTCTGTGACTTATGAATGGATTTTGGGTTTATATTCAACCAAAACCATGTGTCATGTCACATTGTTAGATTACAAACTTCTTATAACGCTTGCCAACAATTTCATTAATGTAATGTTAAATAAATCTATCCAAAGTGAGGGATGGGATTTGAGTTGAGCAAAAAAAGAAAGTTAGTAAAAGTCGCCACCACTGGATACCTATACATAGACCGATATGTCTTTGTCACTTTGAAAATGTAAGATGAAGCAGAGGAAGTAACCTCGTAGCCGGAGGTGAATTGTTTGCATGTAATGTAGTTGGACATAATTGCCAAAACCATCAAGCCAAGCTCCCTGAGGAAGGAAAGGAAAAGAGTTTACAATTTCAACCCTACCGGATGAACTAACAGAGGCTTTCCCTTCCTTTCCGTACTTGCAAGCTCCTAGTTTACATTTATTTACAAATCAAAAAAGGTTAAATATGTACGAACTATTTTTACTGTTGACTACACACAATCAACAAAGCCTTTATAAGATGTTGCACTGTATGTTTTCCAGTTTACAAGTTGTCAGTTACTTGTCAAAATGCTCCAATGATGCAGTGAAAACCCAACAATACTTTATTTCCCCAACCGCTTAGTTGTCTAAAAAAGGTTGATTTTTAAATAGGGTTGATTTTTGAAGTAACGAATGACATAATGTGTGAAATCTGCGCTTAAATCTGTTTATGTTTTAAGCTTCCTGTTAGCTACTAATAGAATCAAATTTCAAGAATATGTGTACGCAGCCTAAATCACGAAAACCTTGGGTGACGAAATAGCGCTTTAAAAATTCTCAAAAATAGACTCAGTTGGTATTTGAATAAGAGCTTATTCGATATCACAGAAAAATCCGGCTTCAGCAAATTCCAGTACTTTGGAAAATGTGAAGGAGCTTCCTCATCCTTGAGGATGTCTCGGTCGGATATGAAATTCATTAAGCTCTGATTTTGACTCTTCTTTAGCACCGAAATGTTTTGCAATAAACTGGAACTGAATTCGCAACGTCAGACATCCTGGATGTTGTAACTTTCAACTACTAAACAAAGCTTTGAACAGAGTCAGATTTTTAAATTCATACGATGTTTATGTTATAGTTACATATAGGTGTGTTAACTTATTAACTTTACAAGCTATTTTTGTGTTCATGATATACTATGGTAGACACGACACATAAAACTGATAAGAAAATAAATTTCTTGCGAAGCACATATTCTTCCAATTACAATACACTTCAAGAGTTTCATCAAAAAAAAATTCAATCTCCATCAAACTGGCTACATTTTCATTTTGTATATTCCACGACCAATACATCAATTCTCATCACTTTCTAACATCCTCAAGAAGAACCACAAACTTTGACCATAAATTATTTTATACTTGAAACTTAAAGACTATTGCAAGTGTTTACTCTACTTTCTCCACGAAACGGCGACTTTCCAGACATCTGGCATCTCACCACGGAGTATTTTTGAATGTTACAGAGTTACAGCGTCTGGAGTCTAGACATTGAACACAGACTGGTGCTAGACTACAAACATAGGAAAAGTATAGGGACAGAAGAAACGATGGAAAGCCAAAAGATGGCCAATGAAACGACTTTCTCCAGGAGAAAGTTCATCCTAGTTTTTATCTCAAAATCTACTCATTTGTAGTTACTCAGGTGTATTGATTTCGTAACTAGCAACTGCTGTAAGACAGTTTAAAAATATTCGTTTCATAAACCAGTAAAAATTGTATTGAAGGTAAAAGCAGGTGCACGAATCCTGAGATTTCTAAACCCCCATTTTTCCATGTATCGAAACAGTGAGTTACATTTTTGTTTTATTTATTGTTTTAATTTCTTATAATACTTTTCCTTGAGCTATTTTAATATTGTAGGAGTATAATTTACCAGATGCATTTGATAGCATTTTTCTTGTGCAACTCGTCAAATGACGCCAGTGAGACTTGATGCAAGTTTGGAAATTACAAAACCAAACAAAATCATTTTCAACGACACTGTTAATAAACTATACAGAACCGAGATATGTTTTCACATTATAATATTTGTGAACCCAATTCAAAAGATATCTGACTGGCGTACTCTCCAATATGGCAATATTTATATGGATTTTTCGTATAAATCATTTCTTATTATTATTCCTTATCATCGGATTTGAAACTCCGTATCTACACATGCCACATTTCATTGTCATCCTCTTGCATTCTGGTATTTTCGCTGTGCTGTTTTGTTGGCTGTGGTTCAGCCCCCTATTTCTCAAACAAAAGTTCTAGCCTCATTGGGAAATAATGTGACAGTTTGGAAGACAGAATGTTTATCCTTGTTCATCCATGCCATCAAGGGAATTTTTCAGGCACATTCTTATTACCACCCGAACCAGTTTTGCTAACCAAGAAGTTGGTAGCCGTAGTTAGTGTACTTGATACAAACTCATCCTTTCTATCTTTTCATCCTAGTATTTCAAGCTGACAGATAATAAATCCTCTTTTGTTCCCAATCTTCCAAGAAAAAGAAAGTAAGTGGATAAAGGAGGCTAACCTCGTGCTGGCTAACCGCAAGGAAATTTCCTTGTTAGTCGTTTGTGATTAGCTACACTATCTTCAAGATGATTTCAAGTCACAAAAAAGTTGTCTACTGATATGACAAGTGAGGACACTACACTAATGCCATGCCCAAAAATCATGAACTATATATATTTTTACGTGCATCGGGCTTATACTTTTCCCTTCAGATCTAATCCTTTAACTTGTCAAAAAACGTACCATATAAATACATGTTCAAGTGTCAAAAATGCATCGGGCATTGTTTTTAGAAAGAATGAACAAAAGTAGTCCAATCTGTCCTTTTTGTCTTTTGGGCTTAGTGTTTCTAATACACTAATGCTTACTCCCACACAAAAATACAAATTGTTTCGACAGCTGCAATTTGATGTTAATCGAGTTTTGATACCTCGTATCCGATAAATCGGGTTAGCTTTTTCGATAGAATTGAAATGTATAAACGCAGGACAAATTTAGCATCAATTGTATAAGACATCTCCCACTTATTCCACTTATTCAATCCACAGACTCTGGCACTCAATCTCAAGGACCTTTCACTTGCGAACAAACAACAAAATCTACTTTGCCTCAATCCAAATTCTTGTTACCTTCAATTGTTTTGAGTGTTGTAGAATTTTCTTACTGGAAGTATACCAGTTGGTATTTGATATTTGGTATAAGATGTACATAGTCAATAATGTGGAAAAAAATTGACACAAAGTGCAAAATTTTGTAAATACTTTGTAGCTTTCTGGAGATGCATTATGATTGTGTTATAAGCCATGGTCGATAGTATTGAATAATAAATATTTTAGATACATATATTTCTAAACGGTCTGAACATGTTTATGTTCACAAACGACCTACTTCTTAATATAATTTAATATTTCTTTGAAATATGTAGCCTATATTTTGTTGATTTATCATTACTTTCAAGGTTGTAAACCAAGAAGAACAACCTTAGGCAATTGAAATGCAGACTGTATACTTCTTTCAGCCGACTAATCAAAAAATCAAAGACAAAGTAGTTAGCTTCTAATTTCCTTTGGTTTTGTTTGCCACACTAATCACTCTGTTTGCATTGAGAAGATACAGAGATGCGGTGCTCCAAATTAATTAAACCTTACAGGCTTTTTCCTGACTTTACCGATATATTATACGGACAGATACAAGAGAAACAGTACAACCATGCACTTCAGTGACCTTAAACAATCTAATTAGTTCTAAAGTTATAAATAGTTACTGAATTCCTCCTTTGAGGGTAGGTTGACCAAGGTCGTGGTTCAATAAAAAATCATACTTTGTAATTCTTATACGATAGCGCAGAATGATTGTTCTTGAGTTTGATAGATTTTTATTACCCTAACTGAACAAAACTGTCCTTGCTCTATATCTTAAGGAAATTAAGAACATTATGCAATGTCCTTAATGCCTTGTCAAGCTATGTACACTTTTGTTCATAAAACACATCTGGATTCTAGTACATGAGACACTTTCTTCTGAGAGTATCAAGCAATGAATAAGCTACATCTTCATTTAATCTTCAGTTTCGTAGGTTTTATTTTAGTTCTGATTTGAAATATTTTCTATCAGCCTATTTTATTCTTCTTTTTTTGCTACGTCACTAGAAGAATTAGTCGAATAAGCAATAATCCCATGCCACTCAATTAGTCAAAATCAGTTAATTGAAAATTTATTATTCATTCTAGTGTTTTAGGATTTCCAATCTACAGAAATCAATGTGGAATTATTCCTGTAAATTAGTCCACAAAAACCTTTTTCCCGAAACGTGCAGGCAAAACTTGTCGATTATGTTCATATTTCGTCTTTTTTCTCCACAACCAAATATAGAAAATTGTACAGAGAAAACGTAATATTTTCAAGAAGAAGTAAACAAAACGATTATGCCGTGTCATAATAAATTTATTAAAGCCGACTGAGTACATCATTCTTCATCAAACATTCTTTTGAGCATCTTGATAATTTTGAGCAGAACTTCTAGAATTCTAAGCAATCCATCCATTTAGAAAGCAATAAATGCCGGTGTCCCCATGTTTTTGATGTTTTCTATATACAGCACGGCGATTTGAGATATCTTCAAGGACTCAACTCAATTATAAAAGAACAAAAGCGAACTCGTTAGGCGCATCAATTTTTTTTCTTTTATTGCACTTAAGTCTCGTAGCACTCCCCTCCTTTCAATTTCGAGAGTTCAATACGTTTTGAATATTAATGATAATAATTGGCAGCTAAGCAACGTTTGAAGGACTCACGCCAAGCAACACCAAGGATATTCACAAGAAAAATATGCAACTAGCACACACCACATTAATTCAAGCTAACATGCAACTCTATTCAACCCACCCGTACTTAAAAGTTTAAGTTTAAGCAAAAAATTTCAAAGCCGATTATGACACGTATCGATTAGGATCTTTTCTTTGTTTTTTTAAACATCTGAATTTCGATTCTGAATACACTTACTTCACTGTCTCCATCCAGCAAGATTATGATTATACGCACGCTTTAGACAGGTACAATTTTGCACAATTTTTTTTTAAGTTGAATGATTTCTAATTTGATTGATGACTGAATATTAATACTTCAAAATCAGATATGCAAAACATTGCGTCTTCTATACGAACTACAAAGAATAGCAAAAAAAAGTATTTTAAATACCTGAATACTTCAGTCCAAGCTCCTTTGCTAAATTCTCTTTGATCGTAGCATTGACGTTATTAGTCTCCAGATCAAAGTTCCCATAGGGCCATTTCTTTTTCTTTAGATATTCAACAAATGTTGACATAAAGAGTTTACAGGTTTGAGGGCCGGAGACTTCATCCAAATCGTCTTTCTCATACACCAACAGCACTTTCTTCCAGTTGAATCTGTAGAATTATATTTATATTATTAATTAAAACGGTATCAGTGTCAAACTAATATCCCTGAAGATGACAGTTCTACTAATTAAAAATACTTGGTACTCTGAATTTGAATTCTTGAAGCTTTGAAGGTTTTAATCAAATAATTTTTAGAAAGAGAAAGGGGACTGACCTGCTAAAGTATTGGAGAATAAATTCCGATATTTCTTTGAAAGCGAATCCAGTCCGGGTGGTTAGAAAGTATTCTGTATCATTAGTTGTTTTTGGGTCGGTAAAGTCGAAAGTCAATGCTCCGCCTGTCAGAAGTGGAGCATTCCAGAATTTTAAAGACCGGGCGACTGGAGCTGGAGAATAAAAGAAAATTATTAAATTCAGCTAATGAATTACATTGAAAATTTTCACTGAAGTGGTAAACAATAAATATGGTACGCCAAGTGCTATAACGTTTCAAGATAGATTAGCCACACTATAGTGTAGGCTTATCGACATTAATGCATACCATATGTATAGATAGATGGTATATAGATGCGTTTTATAGACCGTTTAAAAACACAAAGTAAACTCTCAATCTCTCTCGATATTGCCAACTGCTCTAGTTTGCCAAACATAAATGCAATGAATGTTCTGCAGCAAAGTATCTGCTTCTGGAGTTCGTATTTGCATACATACTGCACCAAAATGCAGATCGTTTTCACAAATATTCATTTGCCATTAGAATTATTTAATATAATCAATGCCTGTTTAAAAAACCCAGCCACTTCAAATTCAAGTGTAGTGGGCCCCACATGTCTCATAAAACAAGCTGTTCTGAAATGTATAATGATCGCGCTCTAAACAAGTTTCGAACACTCCGGAAGGTACATCAATTCTAATGCTTTTACTTTATATACCAAACAAACACAAAAAGACCCAATGTTACTTTGATAATTAATTTAGACCGTAGTTTCCACTATACAATGACCTCGTGGGATTAATAAAACCCAACAACCGACTTGACGCAAACAATCGTGTCAGACCTCGAAAACCTACTGGGTGAAATAAAAACTCAGCCCGTCCTTGCAATTAATTTTCAATTTGCTTAGGATATAAGTTTGTTACAAATGCAGTACTGCATAAATTGATTTGTAATTATTTATAGAAGTCTACTTAATAGTTTGGTTTTACTATTGAGTGTCAAGAGGGATACTTATTTTCCTCCCAATTAGATCCAGAGGGAGAACAAGGACAGTTGGGAATCATAGGATTACTCGTTGGGTGGTTAATGAAGAGTTTATTGCTTTGATTATACTTGACAGTCAATAGTGAACTAGTTCAACAAACCATAGCCATAAGCAACAGAATTATTTGGCGTTCTAGATTCTAGAATTGCCCATAACTGTTTACCAGAGATTAGAACAAGAAGAGAAAGCACTATCTGCAAATTAAATGCAGAGCTACTTATCAATGAATTTCAAAAATATATTGCTTGCCTTCCAACAAGTAACACCAAGTATCAGAGTAAAAGTAAATAAATTTGTAATAAAGCTCAACTGTTTTTCGAATTTAATACGCTTGTCTTAATTGTACCAGTAGAAAACTCAACATAATGGCTTAAGTAAATTTTAGTAACGACCAACCATTACAAAATTCTGACCAGAAATTAAGTATTTAAGAGACTGGTTAAGTAAATAGTTTGTATCAAATATCTGCATGATTTCAATTTATTATGCACACTAAAATATTGATAAACAAAGTTATAACAACTTGTAAAAACATTTCAAATTAAAAATTTTCAGCTGAAGTGCAAGAAACTTCCCACAAACAGAAGTTTAATAATGATTCGTGTAACTTTCAAACTTTTATAACAATTTACTGTGAATGTGAATGGAAAGTTGAAATATATAGATAGTTCTGCTATACAATTTTATATATTTATATATATATATATATATCCGTCACTTTATTAGCAGACTTTTGGTCGTGAATATTTAAAGACTGTCTTCATTTGAGTGCTTTCAAGCTGCCATATATTCAGAAGAAATGGACCAAACAGTCAGTCGTTGGATTGGGATCATAACTTGAAGAAAAGTTCATTCTTAAACGGGCAAAATGAAAAGAGCTTCAAGTGTTAAGGTCTCCTGGCGCCTTCAATCTAACTTGCATAAGTAACTTGAACTTATTCTTGAATAGCTACTCATGTTTCTGGGAAGTTACACAAGAGCAATTGTCTTTTAGATAAATTTTTCAACTGAATATAATTTAAATACTAATCAAATGTATGAATGGTTCGGAACTTTTAAAATGTACGAATTTTGTTTTTTAAAACAGACACAAGTAATATGTCACAAGTTACTGAAACACTAACCTGTAATTTTGATTTTTTTTTGAAAAAACTTTTATTTTATAGTTTTTGAAATTAAGACGGAAATGACTTTTTTTTAAATTACCAGCTTGCTGGTTTCTTTAAAAAAGTTTTCCTTTCTTTAAAACTTTTTTTAGTACTCATTCATTGAAGAAATCAAATTTATCTTTTATTATAAAACATCTTCCAAAGCCGATAGAAATCTGACCACGACACACCGACCAACCTAAAAATACTTACATACAATAGAATAGTAGAATTTATGTTAGATTGTCTATGTCTCCATTCTACTGTTCTAGATGCACACAGAAGCTCTTGCGGAGAAAGTATTTTGGAGCCACCATACATTACATTTCCGTCAAAGTTTTACAAATTGCTCAGCATAATATAAATGCCTATGAAGAAATACAAAGTATGTACTATGAAAGTTAGACTACATTTGAACTTTCACGAAGGGTCATATTCTAAAGTTGCTTACTTGCAAGAGTTAAAGCTTCTGCCAATTCGAATGCAAGTGACTTGAGATCTGTTGACCAATCTTAAAACATCGACGGTGTTAGCTTTCGTTTTCAGTACTTCTACATTTTATTTATTTTTCTATGTATCATAAGTTCACGAAAGTCTATTGACCTCGAGAGGTTGGAATTGATTTTAAAAGTATGTATCCCCCTTGCCTCTGTGTATCTATTATCCTCGGAATGCGATACCTGAATTATTCTGGAACAAATTGTTTTGAGACGAAATTAGATCTGGCTAATCTTCATACAGGTATTTAAATCTCTAACTTCTAACCTGTTCGTGCAATCTGTACAGAGTCGCATTGTCCGTTTACCAAAATAAACGTTGAATGCTAATTCTGACGACTTTCGGGTAAAGACGTTTTAAGTGTCTAAAAGACACTTGAATCTAGAATCGACGAAAATCGCGAACAGACCCGTGGGAGAATACTTTATCAAGTTGTACGTATTTCTAATAATAAGTTAGAATATCGTTTTCAGCAGAACTTTTCAAAATTAGTTGTAGTTAAATTTCTTTAGATGTACTAGATATGTTTGGAATCATTCTTCTGTTGATGAAACACATATTCGTATTAAATTATATCGATTTCAGAAACCCTTTCAAATAAACTTTCAAGCCACACAATCACTTTCAACACGAAAGTTCAATATTTCAAACTAAATGCATTAACTTTGTTTCAATACAGAACACTGCAAAGCAACTGTGAGAATGAAACAGAAAGTGGAAATAATAAGATAGATCAAGGTGGACCTAGAATCAGCTTAATCAGCACTTACCTAGCTTCACCCAACACCGAGAAATGCAGTCTGTAAGTAATAATTAAACCAGACATAACTCCCAGTGAGCACAGTGGACTACAAATTAGTTTACGGGTCCAAGAAAACCAGGCTAATTGAATTCGGGGTGATAAAGACTTGTTAGTTGTTGGCAAGCATCACAAAGAGAATAGCCAGGAGTCAAACCAAGACACATGTTCTTACCGGCAATTCTATGAGATAAGGCCATACAACTTGTTGCTAGCCCGATTTAATTTTGTATAGTCCCAACATCCAAGAGAGTTTATGGATGCTAAAGCTATAAAGTAATAAATGAAATATTTATATGCCCCGAATATTAAGTTAACCTTCTATCAACAGTGAGAGAGATTGTACCGAGTTAAGTAGATGGATTTAGAGTTCGGTAATGAATAATTCATCGCCCTACAGTTGCAAGGAAAGCGAGTGTCCTTCTCAAGATTGCAAGAGGAAGAAAGTCTCCTGTGTCATTTTAACGAGATGCAGTTTTCCTATCACAAACCACACTTCTTTCATGCGTTAATCTTAATCTGAAGAATCTTAACTTTTGGCTGCATAAGCCGTTAACAATCTGATCCTCAAATTTGTATAGTTATGCACTGGCTTATATGGTATAGAAATTTTATTGGAAGCTAGGATGACAATTGACAGAGTATGTGTGTAGATAGAGGGATAGATAGAAGTTGCAGGTAGTTGACAACCTATAATTTGAAAGTCTAATTCAATTCCGGAAAGAAGAAAAGACTTCACCAATCCTCATGAAAAATTCAGCCCATGCTTTTCTAATTTTATTCTCACAATAATCAATAAAGTTTAGTCCCTGATGCCAGTAGTGTGACCAAGTTATAAACCAAATGCTCTATTGATTATATATTCTCTACAAAAATACCTAGTGATGATTAAAGATAATTGGTACACTTTTTGCTCTTTTGTTGAAATTATATAACAACGTACGTTCCAACTGTACTGGTTTTCTTGGAAAATGTTAGTTTGACTGATTAAGACATCGCTTGCAAAATATTATTTTTATCCTTGAATGAACTTATATTAATATGGAATCGGAACTCAGTAATGTCAAATGTATTTAGTTACAACGAGTTTTAAACATGCAAATAATTAAATAATTTATTAATTCATGACAATACAGAATATAGGGGAGAATTCGAGAAAAATGTAAGCAACTATCATTGAAAGATGTAACTCAGTATTTGTATCATTAGCAAAATCAGTTTTTTTTTATAAAAAAAAAAAAAAAAAAAAAACAATATTTACAATAAGCTTTTTTTAAAACACATAGCAATCTTGGTACATTAAAAAAAATCATGAATCTCTACATGATCTACTGTGGATCCTGACTTCAGAATAGGATGGAATTTTACATTTATTAACCATCTATAAAAAGTCCCTTGAGTGCTGTGACATATGAGTCTACAAACTAAAATATTAATCTTGATGTATTTAAAAAGTTACCATGATTTTATTTTTCAGATCATAATGAATTTGTCTGGTGAAGATTTATAATATTTGTTGACGTAAAACATTATTAAACACGTACAACCATCAATAGAGAAAGAATTTGCTCTTTTAAGCTAAGGAAAAAAGCCAAGCCGGTTTAAATTAATGGACGGACATATCATAGGAAAATTGATTAGTTTACAAATTCATGTGGTAATATAACGTCATGAAAGTTAACAAGTTCTATCAAGTTCAAAGAAGATGGTATTTTTAGTTGGGTGTTTTTAAACACATTCTTTAGAATATGTATTGCTAGCTCTTTTTTAAACTATTAAATTTACTTAAGTTTATCTCTTGAAACTTACTACCAACTTTTTTTATAAAAAAAACTTTACTTTGCCCTAGGCCCAGTAGCTAGAGTAAGAAGAAAATGAATCAACAGAAGTAAATCTCTCAAAGTCTCATTCTTCTTTTAACAGAACATCTTTAACCTCATAGGAAGTATAGTTGATTCACAGATCAAATTGCAAACTTGCCAAACAAAAGTAATATTTTACTCTAGAATTCGAGACTATCGAGAGCCAGACACTTTTGTACTTTTCATTAAGACTGAGCTCAAGAAGTTTAAACTTATAGCTGATACTGTGTGACATAATACTCTTACCATTCCTTGAAATGCAAACATAATTCCTAGAGTAATAAAATAAAACTTTTTCTTTGCATTTGGAAGACAGGAAATACAAAAATAGTGTTATTCGATCCATTCAGAGTTGGATGTTACCTAAGATGTAAAAGGAGTGTTACCCAATAGCTGGAAGGAATAGCTTAAGGAGTACAAGAAAACTTGTCCATTATTTTGAATTGAAGTTGAATCCTTTCATTGCAATACATTCAGCGAAAAGTATTGCAAAGCTGAATAAAAGCCTCTTATATAGATAATGCATTTACAATGTAGAACGATCCGTTTGATCTTCTACTCACGTACAGAGCACTTGTCCTTTTGCATAACAGAACAGTACAACCCAACACTTTGCAGTTTTCGATCAGGCTTGATTGATTTGTTGAATTTAGGATTGTGTTTTGACTACATACATTATGTTTCAGTGGATGTTTTTGACTACAAACTCTCATGAAAACAACAATAAAATGCAAACAAAAAAATATTTCTTAAAACCATTTCCAAACAGATATATTATATTTGGTTTATGCACTTAAGTTAGTTAGTAATTATATCGTCTGAATTAACTGAAATCTTTCTACTGTAGTATTCCAGAGCATAGCGAAGTGGTTTTGTAAACTGACTTTGTGCCTTTTCAATATCTCAATCAGTGATAATATTGTGAAGATGAAGAGGATAACAAAATTCTTTTTTCACTTCTAGATCATCCTGAACCACAATTCTGTCAATAATAGATCTGGATATAGCCATTTCATAAAGAATCAATTCATTCCTATAACCCTCGACACAATCGAGTCTTTGATTGCTGATTGCAAAAAGACACGATTTTTTAAGGGAAAGCATGTCCAGCCGCTATGAAGAATAAGAATACGATGATGATGATGAAAGTCTTGGTGGCTGTTTCACTTCATGTTCGTATCCCGTAGGTGTTGAAATTTGCCAAATGTGTAGCTATCCCTTTCAAGATGTTTATTCTCACTACTCATAAACTTCCGTTAGTCTTACGCCAAGTTTACTTTAGCTGTAAATGACAGAGGAGGATTATGGCATTATGGGATTATGGGCACATTAAGATGGCGAGAGGAAAGAGTTCAGTTCTATTGATTTGCCGTCTATCTCTCTTGTTTCCTCAAACTTCCTTGACTACCCTTCAATCTTTCTAATTCACGCCTGGGATCTTTCGCAGAGATAAAAGGAAATAAAAAAAATAGATTATGTTTCAAAAATAGAAATATCTACAAGATGCAATTTGCACACAGGCACGAAATAATATGCAAATGTTGACTGAGCACAATTCTTGTAGTAGTGGGAGAAGATTCTGTGTCTCTTGACTACATCATTCAATTTATGATTGCTTTTCATAAACCAAGTTTATTTAGCTGGCTTTAAATATTCAAATACAAAGAGGACCCTAAATTAGTAATTTAAACTGTCTGGTTCTACAGTTTAAAATATATTGGCAATGTGGTGAGGACGAAATTGTGGATAGAGATGATGATTGACCGAAGGACATTCGGTACAGTTCTACGCAAGAAGAGATTTGCTTTTATGCGAGATCTGATTGATTTGTAACTAAACTATTTGCAAGACACTTGCACAAACATTTATTTTAGGCAGTATCTCATCCAAACCAGCAGACCTCTCTGAGGGCTCAGCAACGTCAACATTTCATCTTCTTCAATGTGACCCAAACTAAAGCCGATCAACTTAGAAAACAGTAGGTGCACTGTAGCCAATAAGCTAAACCTAACTCTGTTTCAATGTGATTAATACTCTACTAAAATGGGCCATCCATAAATTCTGAGAAAGTCAACAGTAAATTTATCTACTTTATCTTCTCCATCCATGATTCAATTTTGAGGTTTTCACACTTTACTAAAACCTGTGATTGACCCATAGGATAAAGCCTTCTTTTTGGTAATTTTTCTCACAGACTCTTACACTAACACCCAAACGTATTACTGGGATTACCTTTAAACGGTAGAAAATCAACTGTGCTAATTAAAAATACATTTGAAGTAGAAAAGCTCACTAACTCCTTTTAGACGATTATGTTGCTACTGGATCAGCTTAGCTTTTGCTAATACGGACAAATTTACTCTGAATCTATCAAAGTGTGTAGAAGACATGTATTGATTTGGTAAAAGTTAAGTAAACAAATCCAACCGCCCGAACTTTGTAGGTTGAATATAAGCTCTAGGGAACCGAGTCATGGAACGAGTTAAAATTTAGAATTGGCTTTATTTCGTAAAAATGAGTGGTTGTAAAACTGCTGGTAAGCCACTAAAAATAATTTGTGTGTTATGCTTTTGCCCGTTTCACCTCAATTTGAAAATCCTCATGGGGCCAAAGGCCTGATTTATGTCCATGCTAGAAAAAGATGTATACATCCCAACAGGGATAAGTAAACTCATAAATACAACTGGCTTTTAAAACGTTCATAATAATACTGATACTAACTGTAACTGCAATGTAAATCGTAGTTCATGTTCAGACTTTCATATACGCTAAAGAGTCAGAAGTATGTCGTTCATATGAATAGGTTGTGTGTAATAATAATACATATGTATTAATACTTTGTCTGATAATTTATATCCAATGATAAACTAACAGTTTACGTATCAGTTGGGTTTAGTTTAGATCTAAATATCTACTTGGAAAATCTGTGTGCAGAGCCTTTGAAATAGATTTGAGCTTCTGTATGTTTCAATTGGCATTTTACTTACAAGATGATAAAGAATCATTTATTATTATCAGTGTTTAGAGTAAGTGGTAATATTAGTATACAAATTTCAATTTGGGATATTAGCTGCTGTCTCAATTTACATTGTATCTCATTCTCTACAAACTAGTCTTCAATTTACATGTTTTAAATGTTATTAGAACTTATAGTTTATAAAATAGCATATTTATATATAAATCAGTTCAATCTGATTTGAAAAACTGTAAATGGTAATAGTTGGATGAAGATTTTTAAGGAAAACAAATCAGACACGAATTTTCGTACACTTCAGTATATTAGGTGTCAAATACATATGTAACCCTAATAACCAATAAATAATTTAGTATTTCACAAGGAAATTGCTCGAAATGTTTCAAAAGAGTGAAATTAGAGAGTCATACTGAAGTTTGGAGTCGTTTGTGGTACCTTTCACTTTCAAAGATGTCTAATCAGCCAATTCCAAGATATGTTAACATAAATTTTGATGAACTTAAATTGAACATTTAAAAACAAATCTCTTAGAATCAGTGATTCAATTTCTGTTATCAGAATATAAGCAAAAACAATCAACAACTACTACAGAAATAACTCCGGGTTTTGTAATAGAATTTTAGTTTTCAACACTTTTTTAAGAACTAGGACCGAAATTGAAATACTGAATTTTAGAGGATTTTGAAGATATATTTTCTTAGAAAGTACTCAAACGTCCTTATTTTTCAACAACCGTTAACATAGGTGCAATATATGTATTAAATAAAATATTCTCGGCTCAAATCATTCAAGTGTCATACCTCAGTACCCCATGTGATGAAAGTAGAAAACAGATTTAACATAAAACAAATGTGAATATATTGCTATTTTATATGGAGACCTTATAAGTCATGAAATATGTGAGTATTTCTATATGTTCTATCGCTTTTGACCACCCAGAGTTTTAATAATTTAAAAATTTAAGGCCAAATAAATTAAACTAATATAAAAGTAATAAGAGTACTTACCCAAAGCAAGTTCACACGATGGTCCAAAGAAAACATGAACTGATTTTGAGATCCATGCCTCCATGGCTTTCATAGGGGCAAAAACATTAGAGCATTGGGAATCATGAAATTTCAAAACTATATCGTGATAAGGTAACAACTGAAGTTTCTTAACAGCTTCAAATCCCAAATAAATAGCTGGACCAACTCTTCTAATCGATGGCTTGTAATAAGAATTAAATGGGAGTATGACAGAGACTTTCACTGTATTATTTTCGCCATATCTCTGCGATGGGATGTTCGCTGGAATAACTGCTTCAGTTTCAAAAGGGCCTTCGATAATATTGTCAAAACGTCTATCCATTTCAAAACATTGACCAACGGTCCACAATGAGCCAGTCCATATCAGAAGAGAGAAAGTACAGTACAAGAGATATCGGGGAAATTGAAATAATTGATACATTTTCTCTCAGATCATTAAGACAGCAAAACTTATAAAGTTGTTGATCAATCCAGAAAATCCAGAAAAGGGACAGTTACGTGAGAATGCACAATGCTTCCTATATATCGCAGACGGCTTTGTCGTACCTTGTAGGAGAAAGCTTGTGGGATTTCTTGTTATTTCTCAGACTACTCTGCACTCAATACCACTTCCAACCACCAAAACCAAGTTCCAAGAAAACCGTCCTACTGGTTTCTGGTACACGAACTTCGGAGTCTCTAAAAACTTTCAAAGAGATGTCTTTTTTATTGATACATGTCTCAAACACAATCTTCGTCTCTGATCTGATCGGGTGCTTTTTTGATCTTATTGTCATATGTACTTACTAAATGGTCTCTTTAGATTAGATTGATACTCTATGCCGTATAATATTTATACTTTTCTTATCCAACGAAGAATAGAAAATTACAGCAGCACAAAAATAGTCTGGGAGATGGGAAAATCCACTTTTTGTTCCCAAGTATCCCGAAAATTCCTCGTCAAATTGATTTGAGTATGAACAAAGTCGTGAAAATACAGGCAATAAATCCGACTCGTTGATGAAGGAGTACTGGCAATAAATCTTTTCAGTCTCGGTGACTCAAAATCTCAGCGTTTATATACCAGAGTATGTATATACAAGCACCGAACAAATCATAAAATGCTTGAAAACTTGTGGGAAGTTATGACGGCTTGTCCAGTCCGGTGAGAAGTATTCAGAGTTTGCACAGAGTTAGAGACTTGCTACTAGAATCTAGAATGTTAGATTCCGTTCTCAAACTTTATGAAGTGATAGGCTTTTTACTGGTTAACCATTTTTCGTCTCAGAGACGCGACTCTTCTTTTTCGTCAGCGGTTCGTTGGATGAAAGTTGAGTATTATAGCTTAGACGGGTCCGTATCCAAGGACCGGGTTAGTTTTGCACAAGACAAAAGTCCATAATGGGATTATAACTGAAGGTGGTGTTTATAAAAAGAAGGGTTTGAATTACGTCGTTAAATCCTATTTGTCTTTAACCAACAGCTCAATTCCAGAAATTCAGTATTGCAAGTTGTGCAACAAAAATCCGTTCAACTACTATGTTTGAAACTTGGAAATCTGGGAACTTGTTGCAGTGCAACTGCAATGCTTTATTTGTCAACAAGTTTTGCTTAGCTTTCTACCCTAACTTACTAGTTTGTAGTTCAGTCTAAAGTCAATTATAACTTGACTTAACAGTCTAAATAATATCGGTCTAAATATTGAAACTTTTTAGTCGTTCATTCGAGAATTTAGAGTTCGAAATCAAAGTCACAGTGAGTTGGAGTTCTATCCAGACTAATCGTTTTTGTTAGTGTTTTCTATTTGTGTTTCACCACTTCAAAAGCATGGATGAGAGTTGATGTCCGTGGAAAGATACAATGACCTTTTACATTCTTGTGTCACACAATCAAAAATCAGATTACATGCAGAAAGAGAGAGAAAAAATTATGATCTCCACGCACCACAAAACGGAATGTAATATTTGTTATCCTTTGAATTTATTTTTAGTAACGACGATGATTCTGATTCCGATGATGCGATGAGGATGTGATGGTGTTTGTAATGGCTCAAAAAATAAGTTCTATGGCATCGGATCACCGTCAAACTATTGCAATCTTCTCATAATAAATATTATCTTATCCGTCTGCTTGCTCAACGTTGTTTGAGACAGATAATAGAAGCAGAGGGACACTGCATCATTCATAAATGGATTGGAATGTGCAATCATCAAAATGATAATAATGCTTAATATTTGAATATATATTGTTTCCCGTGAATTCTCACTCTTTCCTCGTCTGCTTTCCTCTGAAGCTCTTTATAATAATATTCATAATACTAGTTCACTGGTCCATGCTGATATTTTTATTTCATTTTGTGTCTACTATTTGCACAATGAAACACAATGAAGATATATAGAATGTATGAAATCTTTAGAACCTCTTCAATCTTGATTTTTATACTAGAGAAAGAAAAATCCAGCTAAAGATGACGGCACAACATGACAGAACTTATTTTTTTATTATTTCTTTTGGAATAAGACTTGGAAGTTTGGAGAAAGGTGTCGGAGAATTTACAGACAATTCAGCCGAGCCCAAAAAGTCTCTGAATTCCCTTTGGGTTCAGTCAGCGGTTACTTCTTTATTAAACACTACGAGAAAAAGTAGTTTGGTAGACAGCAACCGGTAACTCACATACTACTAATTACAAAAACTGGTTTTTTGTTCTCTTTTGTTTCAAATGTACCAGGAATCTTCTTGTGAGTCCTGGTTTTTTGGTTGTATAGGATAGTAGAAAAGTCTCTTGAAGATATTAAAGCCTGTCTATAGCATTGGGCTGCCCACCTGTTGGTGCGGATTTTGCTTTAGGTGTTCCACGAGTTAGCATTTTTGTTATCTAACACCTTTATTGCTTATTGCTTAGCTGTGGAACTTCAATATTGACATTATTACCTGACTGAGTGCTACTTGGTCACAAATTCATTGAACAGAACACAGAGCACTGGAGGGTTATTAGATATATGTATTTGGCTATTTGGAAAGCAATCAAATTACACAAATTGAGTGTATTCACACTAATAACTAATATCAGTATTGAATATACATCCATCCGCTCTTTTTCAATATCATCATCTTATCAGTCCCAGTGTTCCTTGCCTAAACTCTCCAAAATGAAGGAAGGATGAATATCTTCTCTTGCCCGGTGTAATGTTGTGATGTATACTTTATAGGCTATAAAGTTCTATATAATAGCTAATAGCTGGATTGCTGGTATTTTATTTTCTCCGGGACATTCTGCACACATTACATTGAAATTGTATGGATAGATACACACTATTAATCAGAAGTGTTCAACACTTGAGTCATATTACATTAATTGTATGGGTTATTGATTGTTCAGTAAAAGTCCGTGATCACAGTCTATTTTGAGTCACTGTTTTTCACAATCTTCATTCCATGTGGGTTGCTGATATGATCCATGGAGCTGAAAATAAAATGCTTATCATATCATTTGCATAAAGATTATCGAATGATTAACTAAAATTGGCCACTAAATATAATTATAATAATGATAATGATATCCATCAAGTACATACATGCCAGGTAATAAAAAAAGGAATACAAAATATGTGCTTAAATTGTATTTGCTTATTATAGCAGTGACAACTAAATGAATTTTCTAATTAGAATATAGACAAATAATTATCCTGCTATATAATTTTTATCAAGCTTGGGCATGTGTTCATGTGGTCGGATTAATCAATCCTTCCAATTTATCGGTGTCTGTGTGGATTTTTATTATTTTTAACCCAAGTAATCCCATTGGTTATTCATTTTTACTCAAAAGGCCTTGAAAAGATTATTCATGGTGTATGTATATATATTTTTTTGTGTACAAAAATCTATATTTGTTCAATAGACAATTGCTGCAGTTGACTTTTGTGTCGACTTCTACTAACAATACGCAGTTTTCTAACCAAAGGGCATTATACTCATTAGTTAAATACCAACGAAATGTGATACGGGTTGGCCAAATCTCAAAACAATGTACAAGGTTCAAATTTCAAACTAATTAAACTGCATTTAAGTTCATGATCTCAGGTTTATATATAGCTAGTCACGCATTATGTCATGGTTGGATTATTGACAGTATTATATTCTTCTTCCGAATAGTTTTTCCACTTCTAAAAATAAAGTGTGTAAACGCATAACACTTACAATTTTTACGCCAATATGTACAATACAAAAAAAACTTCAGTACCAGCAAATGATAAATTAAAATAAGAACCAATCCTCTAAACTCCTAGCTAGAGCAAATATTTGAGACCATTTATGTATTTACAGATGAGTTAGCCAATTTATCTTTTCAACTGTTACATGTCATTTTTAACATTTAGTGGATTTAAAAATCATTGAATGTACAATACACTTGCAAAACACACGAGATAAAAATATACAGAGAAAACATGTAAAAATTTTAATTGCGAGGCATCTCACTATTAGATAAAGTATATCTTGTATGAATGAATTTCAGTGGCAATTAACAATTAAAGGATTTATCTTGTTATAGAATATTGAACGCATTTGCAAAAAGGTTAATAACTTTGAGCATAAAAACAATTCTGGGAGTTTGACAATTTGACAATGTTGAGGACAGCAAAGCCAAAATGTAAACAAAGCTCACTTATCACAACAACGTTAATAATATACGAATGGTTATGAACCTCGTGCTTGTTCTTGTTGATCCTTCTACTAAACTCTTGACTTTACTAAGACCATTATGACTTCTTAGTTGTTTGTTTCCGTTTGGCAAATGGTCCAGATCAAATACAACCAACACTTCCGACTATATGGCGATTAATCTTGAGTGTGGACGGACTTTGGATTTGAACCCGGCAGAACTTCTAAGACTCAAAAGATCTCTCTTACCTAGCTCTGAATGAGTTCAAGTTGTTGTGTTTCTCAAGCTTCAAACTTTTCAATTTCATCAATAATCTCTTCCGGTCGGAGGAAGGAAATACGTAATATTATTATGAGAGGAAAGCTTGTTGAACAAATTGAACGTTGAACTCTTATTTGTGAAGATGAACGACTACTACACTAAACGCCATTACAGGCTCTGTTAGAAAATAAGTAGACCCACTCACCAGTACTCACAGTATGAGTTTGTTCTTTTCTTCGTTACAGATTACTTTTGTTGAGTTTTGCTGAGTGTGTGTTGAGATTTACAAGAAGTTTGACATATAAAGAGGAGCCAAGGAATTAGACTGACTTCGTCTACTCCCAGTTACAATATGCCAGCACCAAGCTTGTAAGCGAGGAGCTTGGGCCACAAAACTCGGCCTGTTCTCATTACTGCCGCAAAGTTTGCTAACTCAACATACTCAACTATACTGCTTTTCTTTCTCCTGATCTTTGGATACCGGGTTTCTCGGCTCGATTTCCTAGACAATTTCATATTTTGTAGTTTACCAATGTACACATACAACTCTTCAAAAATGTCTTAACCTTTATCCTATATTCTTAGATAATGTGTCCAGGATAACCATATCCGTATTTTTTATAGGATTTAGAATCAACAAAAGATCACATACAAGCATTTAAGATTAACGAAAGGTTTCCATCGGGAGCCTATCTGTATCGAAGCCAAAGTCAACAAGAACTAATTCATCATTTTTGGACACTTGCTTATGCCTTGAGGATATTGATTTTGGTTGCTTAAAGCTACATCAGTAGTAAGCAGTACAGGTCAGCATTATCATCATCATGGCCAACCAAGCCGCCAGAAATTATTGCCAAAGGTCTTCAAAAACACCAATATGGTTCTTATCTTTAAAAAAAACTAGGATTAATTATTTTTTTTACCAGGGTTCAAACAATTTCTGGAAGTAGATTTCCCCTCAGAAGTCGTCAAAGTATCTAGTGGTCTGTGACTTTATATTAGGCTTTCAGAAAAATTGATTTCCCGATGTATCTCAATGTCTCGACTTGATATAAAAACCTAAAAAAAAATCTTCAACTATTTCTTCTGTTTGGTCGTGGAATTGAAAAGTGGACCAGATCTAAGGTAGAATTGCGGGTGTTTTTATCTAGTAGAATAGACCAGAAATTCGATTTCTTGGAACTTATGAGCGTCAGTCTTGTATTTTAAGAAAATTTCCAAAAGATACTTTGAACTTTTTTTTTGACTGGTCGAGAGGAATATCATCATGTGAGAATTGTTAGTAGCTACGAGTTTTGTCTGGGTTTCTTTAGAACACTTTTGCAAGCTATTTTATAGAGTGGCTGAGATCCTTTTGATTTATGAAGGTGCAAAGTCAATCTCAATGAATGGAGTTGTATCGAGTTTCAATACAGTCTCCGATGTACAGTATAAATGACATGCATGTACATTGATTGGGATTCGTTAGCGAGTGGAACTTATTCATTCGTGTGACGGCAATTTATTGTCTCTTTAGATCATGTTTCATCATGTATACTTTTTAATTGGACTGGGTTTGATTTACTAAAATTGGCTCCTTTCATTCCGCAACAAATTAATTTGCTGGGGGATATAAATTTGAAATAAGATATCTAAGATATTTTATGTTACAATTCTAAAAGTATAACTTCCATGTTCGTATTTCTCTAAAATATTACTTTCGTTCTTATTGCTCGAATAAATTTGGACTGAAGTAAGTATAAAAGCTGACAAGTGTGTTAATTTATTGTTAATTATTAATAACTATGAACTTCAGTCACGTTGATTGATTGTCAACTTGAAATTACTGCGTGGGTCGAACATAAATGAAAAGATGTAACAATTATTCAAGTTATGAATGTGCTTTTAGGAGCAAAAATAGTTTGTCTAAACAATTTAAAAGCATTAGCTTCCTTCAGTTGAATGAGTCCGTCAATCTAGTGAATAAGTTGGTATAAAAATTGCTTTACAAAAGCAACCTACAGTCAGGACCAAATGTACCCTATTCCCATCCTCAGCATGGGAATTCCCAGCCTTCTAAGGACGGGAATTCCCGTCTTCAGGCTGGGTATTCCCAGCCTTGAGAATGGAATTTACCATCCTCAGGATGGAAATTCCCGGCTTTTGAGCAAAGTATGGCAGTTCCCATCCTGAGGACGGGAACAAGGTTTTACTTCTGGCTCAAAAATAGGCTTATAGCTTTGATTTAAAACCACGTGATTTTTATACCACTTTAAATCCATTATCGGCGTGATATTATCATACCTAGTTTCATCAAAAATGCTATGTTCCGTTGACCAACTGCCAGGAATGGTTATTGCTATGTCGTAAGTATTCCTGTTTTTTAAAGACCCGAGAGCCGGGATAAAACATTCTTCAGTTAAAACTATCTGAAGTCCTCCAAGCGGCCCAGAATCGTATTGAGTAGACTTTTTCCCATATGTAATAGTTATATTTCCAGCATTAAGAAGAAAATTTTTTGAAGCACAATAACATTGAACAAATGAAGCATAATATGCAAATATTGCAAATACTTTGTAAGTCTAGTTTATAGAGAGCGGTGTTAAAGAGGTCGAATGACATTACCGCTTTTTTAAAATATATCCGGACATGAAGTTAGATTAAACTCCATAAGTTATCCAATAAGGCGTGTCGGTGCAGTGGTTGGCTATATGCCATGTTAGCGAGTGGTGGAGAGTTCAAATCCCTTCGAGCTTTTATATTTATGGAGTTTTTTTGGCTTTGTGTTTGTGGCTTGTGGCTTTTTAAAATTGGTTGATTTTTACCTAACTTTTCATAATATATTAAAATCAACCGGACGCATTCCATTACATTTTGTACCTTGGTACAAACGACCTCTTTCTTTCTTCCTTCCTAATATTCCTTTCCATTCTCATCCGATCCTAAAATCACTCAAATTCCGGAGACACTTTTCTCCATCACTTCGCTACGACCTGCCTCCTGAAGAAGAACCAAGTTCGAAACGTTGGGGCAAAAAATTAAGTCAATCTTCGAAAATTTCCGGACACAATTTGGCCACATTCATCCCAATAAGTGAGATTATTCCTTTTATAATTCATATCCTCACTCGCGTCTTTAAATTACTATTAATATTCCATTACATATATGCCAACCAAGGATTCCGATTGCATCAATCAATATGAAGGAAGCATGATGTAATCTTGCTGACACAAAGCTGAAAAGATTTTTTAATTATATGCCAGATATTCCCAATTATTGTCTTTATAATAAAGAATCGATAACACGCTATGAATTGTTAATGAATTATTAACACTCGCCGATGAGCCAACAGGACTACACCCGAGTACAAGATATCCAGCTTGATGTATTTTTTCACTATATTCTTAAATACAACTTTTACAACTTCCACCCATTTCATTTATTAAAAGTTTCAACTCCTTGCTAGAATTTAATTGCATTTCATCCAAAAAATCATCCATTTGTTTTATAACACTACTTGCAGGACGAGGAAATAAATTTTTATCGTCGTCCCAATATTCTGGACGTCCGGGAAAGACATAGACTACACCTTTTTAACCATAATAAGCAAACGTGTAATTTTTTTTGGAAAACCGAATTTATTTTCTAAAACTACATTAGCTCAATTTTGGTATAGAATACTTATTTGTTCCTTATATAAAACCTTTATCAAACATCAACATTCGTGATCAGTAATGATGAGACTTATGTTTTGGTGAGCGCATCAAATGTTCCTGAAACGCATTTTTATTACAGTCCCAACCCTTTAAAAGTACCGTGCGAAGAAAAAATAACGATCGTTTTTTATTACTTAAGAAATACTGCATCTTGCAATGCAAATTCGGCTTCGGATTTGGTGGTTATCGAAGTGAATATGAACTGAGAGGTGCATTTTAAAAATTGAATCAATGGTGGATTAGAAACCTTTATCTATAGGTTTCATAAAAATGGTACGAAAATTAGTTGACCACAATTTCGTCTCATGAAAAAAAGCGATTTGGTTTAACTGGATGCTGATTATTCTAATTCTCACAATTTCAATGATTTCAATGAATTTCAATTCCAATTAAATTCTTCATATTAATAAAGAATATTTAAAAGTCACATACTCAAGCTTCATTATTAGCCAGACTTCTTTTAAAAGTTCAAAGGAAATCAGACGAAAATAACAACAGAGATTTGGAAAGCTGGAAACCAAAACCCACCCAAATAACTAATCATGTCAAGCAATATCTAATTTTCAAAATCTTAATATCTCGACGAGATACAACATTTCAAATATTCCGGACTATTTTAAAATCTAGTAGAATAAATATAAAACTTTAAGTTTAAAATGTTTGAAAAAAATATTTAAATCCAAACTTGTCGCGTGTTTTTAGCATAATATCAAAACAAAATCAAATAAAAAATCTACATTGCAGAACTCTACATAGTCCGAGCCAGTATATATCAGTTGTTAGGAATCTAACTTTTAATTTCATATTCTAGGGTCATACGCTACTACTATGCCAAATTTCAGCTTGATACGGTCATTTTCTAGAAACCCATGGGGTGGCCCAATAGGGTGCCTGTGAACGTTTTGTTGA
Source organism: Vertagopus arboreus (assembly GCA_034698485.1). Taxonomy (NCBI): domain Eukaryota; kingdom Metazoa; phylum Arthropoda; class Collembola; order Entomobryomorpha; family Isotomidae; genus Vertagopus; species Vertagopus arboreus. Next base: position 36,796 of record JAQGBQ010000081.1, read on the forward strand.
GGAATCTTATTGCCATTTGATATTTTGATTCCATAGCGACTACGTTGCACAATTTCACGTTTTAATTCCAAAATTTTCATTTTTTAAATGTATATTATAATACATATCCATAGAAACACCCACTCTACTAGCCCCCGGGTCAATTTTTCAACTGATTGAACCCATCTTTAAACTTGTTCAAGGGCTTGACCTCATACGCATTTTAAGCCCAACATTGCCTATATCGGTCAAGTGGTTTGTCCGCTATCGTGTCACGGACAGACGGACAGAATTACTAATCCCATAAGCCCTTGCTCGGGCTAAAAATTAAAAATGATTTATTAAAATCAAATTATCTTGTATTTGGTTGTACTTGGTATTTGGTACCTTTTATTTTTGTCTTGTATATGTAGTATTTAATAAGGAAATATAGTTACTTGCTTGCTCAGATTCAAACTTTTTAACATTTACAATAATATCGGAACTAGTTTCAGACTCGGAAATAGTTCATTACTTGTTTTTACTTTGTCTCGTTTCAAGATGTAGCATTAAAAAGATAGAAGACATAATGGGAATCTCATCGGCAATTGGATTTACAACTTTTGCATGTCTTAATGGGAATACAAACACATCTTCACTGTGATAATACTGAGAATCTACAACAGGAATATGAAAAAAACAGAAAGAGTAGCAAATCTGATCCCACGTTAATTTGTCTTAAATCAAGGACTGATTTAGAAGGAATTTGATGACGGGTTTACAATCTAACCGAAGCTTAAACCTTAGGTGCAAGTACCATTGGCTTTATTGGACGACAATATCTTTCATCCTCACAAAAATAAGGAGTTTTTTCACAATATGCAGAGAAAATCCGTTTTTATTCTTAAATGGAAAATGTAAAATGTTTTTTTTCTTTCAGAAAAATGGTTTTTTACTGTATCATAAAATCGAATGAGAAGATTATTTTATTTTCAAATAAATCCAATAGGTTGAAAAATATCTGGAGAAACTGGACTAACTGACTGTAGTTTATAAAATGCAAGACTTTTCACTGAATTACTTTTATTAGTAGCCTTTCCGTTTCTAGCACAATTTATTGTGCTAATGAAACCAACACCTCAGCAACAAAACTCCGACAAAGCCACTTCGGTCCTAGAATTCTCATTTAAAAATAAAACTTAAGACGCCATCACAATGTATTGATTATCCACAGTTTTTTGATGCTCTGAATAACGAAATTGACAAAAGACGAGATTCTAGACAAGTTGTTCTTTTGAGAGAAGAAAGTAAAGAACTGAGGCGCGAGAATGATGAATAAAGGCAACTGAAAATAGATATTGAGAATAAACTTAATGAAAAAATTGAACATTAAGAGTGGTCAGGGGAAGTTTAAAACCGATACATACGCAAAATTTTATTGCATGAGCGATTCAAGAAATAAAGAAATTGCTGAGTTAAAAAATGTTACTGTTGTGACAGACAAAAAATACAAGAAGCAAACGTGGAAGTTGAGAAAAAATACGACAAAATTAGACATAAAGAAATTAAACATGGAACTGGTCCGAAAAATCCAAGTAAGTGACCAAGCCTGACAGGCGTCAGAGAAAAAATCCCGAAAATAAATTGCCAAATTGGATCAAAATGTAGACAAATCATGCAGACCTTGAGAGAGATGCTTCTCCACCAAACCATACATTTATGAAAACTAAAATCTCAACTAATAGTACTACCTTCCAACCACAAATTTCGCACTCAGTCCTTAATCCAACCCCATCAACCAGCAACAACACTTCAGTCTTTTTTCAATAGGCCTGACATCTCACGGAGCAAAGAAAGGGGCGATATTATGAGCGAGATTATTTTTCCGGGGAGGAGGCTTCACACGAATTAATTATACTGCCGATGAAAGCGACTACAGTTTTTGGTATATTTTTTAATTTTGTACATTTTCACATTTTCAAAATACTCAACTTTATTGTCAGACTTTTTTATATTTCCATGTAAAGAAGTAAACGATAATTATAAGTCAAGCTATTCAAAAAGAAGGTTGTTTAGGTTTGTGAAATTATAAAATTTATGAGTCTGAATTGTAAAAAAATTGCATGCCAAAAAGTGTTCCATAGAATAAAACATGCAATATTAAAAAAAAATGTGTATACAATATGTTTATAACATGCATATAATATATGAATGCTACTTAATAGTAATACATGCTATAAATTGCATACACCTTTAGTGTGAAAATGAATTGTGGTTTTGGATTATGAATTGCTGGCTGTGTATTTTTATACTAAATTAATTTTATTAATTATGTATTTTTTGTATTAAACAGTTACAATACGCAAAATAATCAAGTCATTATAAAGTTTAAGTTTAAAATAAATTTTGAATTTAAAGTTTTTAGATCTTGGATAACATCATAAAATGCAAAATATTGAATGTTGGTAACATTGCCAGTTTTCGATTAGTGAATAAAAAATGTAAAGTGTTGTCTAAAAGCAGCTTTAACCGATAGACCATTGCTCTTAACGACAGGTTTGAAGATCCCAGAACCAAGGGATCGTACTTGGAAAACATATTCAATCGTTTATTGCTTCAAATGGCCAACAGCCCTTGCACAACATTACATACATGACGTGAACATATGTGAATTATTTTGTTTTCCTAGTACCTACAATTTAATTTTTCTATCATTTGAATACATGTTTTCCGCTACTATGAAAAATGAAAACATACTACGAATAAAAAAAACATATGTACACACAAGGTTACTTACGTTGAAATAAAATTGACAATTGTAGGACATTTGCTAGTCATTTTACAGGTTGATTTTTGTAAAAATATTTCCTGGTTATCATTTTATAGTTACGCTTAACGACTACTTATTTTTTTAAACATAGCTATCTGGTTAGATGGTTGCTTTCTATAATTATTTTTTAACAACTTATTGATTCCAAAACAACTATTGAAGGCCAAGACCAATACACACACATCACAGTCACATGTCGGTAAGATCATAGCATTTAATAACATCCAGCCAAAAATCTTGTTTTGTTTTCCACTACTTGTACAGAATTACAACAAATGTTTCTACAAAAGTGTGGCAATTCGGGTGGTGTTGGGGTCAATAGGTACATTTTAGAAAATTTGATGGCATTGCCTGAATTAATAGATATTCTTATGGATATGGGATAAAATTGGAAAATATTTTGGAAACTGACCGTGCCAATAAATACCTATATTGGATTTTATTTCTAAAAAAAGAACCAATCAGTTATTGGTCGTTTCAATTCAATGTCACGGGTTCCGCACTGCAAAATATAACATGATTTTAAATATTTATCCACAAATTGCTCAAACTATTACTAAGCTACGGAAGACGAGGATCAGATTACAGCAAAAGATTACATTTGATTAAATGTGCTATAAGTTAAAAGTTGGCAAAGCAACAGTATTATTAACAGCCCTTTTGTTCGAATTAAATCATGTAACAAAACTTTGATACATTTTCCTGGCACCACAATCTCTTAAATTGTTTCGACACAATTATTAAGAGGCAATTTCTCTGAAATGACGGGGTCAACTGCTTCTTCTTTTATGTCAAGAGAACATCCCTCTGCTCCACATACTGGTGTTACGCATCTAATTAGCAACCTAGCAAATTCTTCAGTGATGCTGTTCTAAACTATAAAATATATTATATTACCAAGAGTACAGATGACCAATCATCCCAAATTTACTTGTCCTATAACTTAATCCAGCATCATTTCCATTCTAACGGAACCATTCTTTTGGATAAATGTGTCGAGACAATTCCATTCACTAACTCGTTTCGGTCGGTTAGCATATCTACACAGATAATATAATATATTATAATATTGCATGAATGTATTTATGTTAAAATTTGTTGACATTCAAATTCAGCTTGCTAAAATAGGTCATGTAAATAACACTGAAGTGCCTGTAAAAATTAACAAAAAGATTAAAAGATTTTTTTTAAATCTTGGGCTATTCATTTACGACTCTCTGTAGAATGCAAACAATTAAAGTTTCGTACGTGACAAAATTCCAATTTCCGCTCAAAATTACATTACCATGACCAGATAACAATTGTGTCATTCCAAGAGAAAACATGGATATTTCCTTTCACACCTTTAAGAAATAGAAACGTGCGTTCTAGTACACTAAATTTTCTTAAATGTTTCAAAGAAAGGATCCGTCTAAAATAGGATGCTTTCAATTTACTTAATTAAGATATGATTTAAACCCTGGCAGTTCAAAGACTGAAATTTAAAAGCCATGAGTCATTAATTTAAAAAAAAACTAAAGTTCAGTTTCCTCATCTGATTAAGTGTATAATGTCGGATGCTCACTGACTGTTTGGCTAATTTATGAGATGATTATATTCTATTATTTCAATTTATAGAGTAGTTCTATTAAAAATTATAAATTCCATCCATGATATATTCAAAAAATTTTTTTGAGAACTTCATCATGAGTATAGAAGTATATATACTTGGATTAACGCATTTGCAATCACTATATGATATAGCTCTTTTGGAGAAACAGAACAAAATGCATTAGTTACAATATTTCCATCTAAATTTACAGTATCCGACAGTGATATGAATAAGGTGGTTATTAATACAGGAGAAATAGATAAAAACGAAAATTACCAGGCCGGACATTCAGCAACCCAGAGCTGTAAGGTCTATCGGCTCAGCAATGGCAAAAAAACGGTTTTTCTCATTGATAGCCCAGGTCTGGTGGACATCAGGGGAATTGCATATGATAAATCACAATTTGACAATATACTGTCTACCATCTCAAATTTGGACGAAATGAATGGAATATGCATTATTTTGCAACCCAATGATTCTAGGCTCTTATTTTGTTCAGAATTTGTATATCAGAATTGCTAGGATATTTGCATAAAACCACTGCAAATAACATTGTCTTCTGTTTTACAAATACTCGGAAACACTAAAAAATATGAGTTACACTTTCCCTATAAACGCTGTATTGCTTTGATTCCGAGGTATACAGTTGTTTAGCTGAAATAAAAAATGATTCAACTATAAACTATTCGCACGCTGTTATCACTTAGCTGGAGTAGATTTAAAGAAGAACATTCCAAAATGTTTCATTATTTTTTGGGTGTACGTGCTTATGTGGTGTACAACACCTTTAGCATCAAATATACTAGAAATACGATCGCTCGATTAACGAAACCATTGGCAGACATCTGCTAATGCATCCAGTTAATAAAACAATCTATTAAAACCCAAACAAATATTACTTACTGAGAATGATGCAACACGGTCCAATTTGGAAAATCAATTAATTATAAAACTGCCATCAATGAAAGTTGTACCGCTAAAATATCCCCATACAGTTTGCTAACAAACTGTAGAATATACTGCAGATCTATTGCAAAATAAAATCTCAATTTATAAGCAAATCTGCCATCTTATATGGCTTTTAGGAAAAGATGTGGCACTAGATACTGTTGGAGACACGAATCTTGTATCATGTTTGGCAATGAAAAACGGAATATGCTTATATTAAGACCACGATTAAGAGCACCCGCATACATATTATTGTATCCTTACTACTGCACTAATGTTGGCGTAAAATATGTCTCCGTGGTATTTTTTTGGCAACAAATAAAATTTAAATACATCATGAAACTAAGAATTTACTTTAATTACATGCTTTTTGTGTTCTGTAACTCTGTATGGATGTTTGCACAAAGAACACTGACAAAGACTGAGCCACCTTTCTATTTTACTAATTACCCATTGCAGATACGACAACAATCCATTATAATCACAATCAAATAACTTTTTTTAGGTTGATGCAAAAGTACCTGGACCTCGGCCATGTGTTATCATGGCGGAGGTCCATGTACTTTTAACCGTTTAACTTATCAAACTAATTGAATTGATCGAAATAAACAAAACACACTACAGAGGAAGGTACTTAGACAGGTAATATGCTATATAAAAACGTACGTATACATACGTAAGAATCTTTATTTATTTATACGGCTATGGCTGATCGGAACTGCGGCATCCATCCAACTAAAGAAGCTTACAAAACAACTACTTCAGACGTGAGTAAAAGTGGGATACAAAGTGCCTAAAGTCGATTCTAATTACGTTTGAAGTTGACAAACGAACTCAGCATAGGCTAATGGGGTTTCAGATGGTCGTACATTTTGCTTTGTGTAGTTGGACATGGAAAACTAGACCATCTCATCAACACCAGTCGAATAGACCCGAATCTTTTATAACAAGGTTTTTAAGTAATCTCAACAGCGCGGTCAGGGCTAAACAATTTGTTTAAACAAATGAATTAGTAAACTAACCATAAACATAGAAAAGACTGCTTCAATTACCTGTCAATGTCCACGTCTGGGGACGAACTTGGGGAACACTTTCTATGGCTGTATTATTTAAACGACGATTTTGTACGCTCAAGCATGAATGGAATTAGATTACATTTATGACGGACTTATTAAGGAATTCTGGTGAGCTATTTAGCTAGATCTGATCGATATAATATAAATATATAATATATATATTTATAATATATAATATATAAATATATAAAATGTCGCAACCTTTTCCCCACAAATGTAGTTTTTGAAAGGAGTTGCAACACGCTTTGTATACATCTTTTCTTCCGGAAATAAAAGTTTTGACAAATTTGGACTTGAAAACACGTTTTTCGTGTATTCCGTAAAAATGCGGTGATAAGTATATTATTTTTTGGAAAACTTCGTCACATCGTCACAATAATCACATTTGTATGTTTTTTTGCGGTTTTATTACATTTTGGGCTTGGTTTTTTTTAAGACCCACTTATTTCGAAATAAAACATATAATATAAATAAGGTTATTTGCTCACTAAACATCGTAATTCGTAATCGTAAAATATTGGGCTGACAATTCTGCTTCGAATGCCTTTCCATTCTCTTAGCTATAAAATATGAAAACATTATTGTTTTATCATGAGGGATAAGAAATACGATTCAATTTTTATTTATTCATACCGAATTTATTCTCATGATCAAAATATTGAATATCGTCTATCAGTTAAATTCATAAAAAACGTAAAATTTTTAAACGTTCTAATGCTTGTCTAAATACTATTATTACCATCCAGTCATATAAGAGTCTAGTTCATATACATATATTAAAGTAGAATATATTTCATTCATGCCTTGTAGTTGAGAGTGTTTGCTTACTAGAAAATGATCGTCGTTGTTCGGTTGCAGGCACATTAAATTGGTTACTTTATCAGGCAATTTTATCAACCAACTTTACTAGCCCCCACGAGTCAACTTCTCAACCGATTGAACCCATCTTCAAACTTATACAAAGCTTTGACCTAATACGCATTTTAAGCCCAACATGACCGAAATCGGTTCAGTGGTTCGTCCGCTGTCGTGTCACGGACAGACGGACAGGTTTACCGGACGGACAGACAATTACCAATCCTATAAGCCCTGACTAATCCATTCATGAATCCAGGACATTTTCAAGAAAGGTGAAAGAAAGTTTGATGATACGAAAATGTGAGAACCCTCTAAATC
>JAQGBQ010000082.1:0-44360 GCA_034698485.1 Vertagopus arboreus
ATGCAACAAGACTTGTCGACATTGTCATAATTACTATGACAATTGTGGACTTGTAAGTTATATGAGATTAGCCCCAGAAATATATGTTGTACATACATACACAAGAGCAACAATGAGAGGTCTTTAAATGACTGCATCTGGATTTCATGTTAAAATCATGGTACAGAGAGATAAGCAATTGGTATAATTATTATTATCATTCTGATAATTCTTAGTGATGAAAGCATTTTCACTTCCAGACCTCAGCATCCTATATGTATGATATTGCCATGGTAGCTTAAGAGCAGTGGTTAGGGGACGAAGATAAAAAACATTCAACGTTGCTAGTTAAAAAGGGTCGAGTTCGTGTCGGTGAGTGCAAAAAAAGCGAGACTCTTGAAAACTGCTATGTTCGCAAGTGTTGACTCATACATTTGCTGACAGTTGTTCTGCTTTGGTGGTATATAGTGAGGCAATCCAGCGTCAACCTTGTCAGTGTTCAAAAGAAGCTGAGAGAAGCAATAAGCAGAAGAGAGAGCAGAGGAAAAGTTGTCAAACCACGTTCGTTCCTATTTTCATATAATATTATTATAATCGTTCGTATAGATCTAGAGGAGAAGCCCGATTTCGGAGGAAGTTGTTGGCGTTACCGGGTGTTTAGCTTTTGCGTAGTTCAAGTCTTTACATTTCTGAATAAGCAGAACTTGTTGTTGTGGGAGAGAAGTAGCCCTTCTCGTTTTTCTTCACACGAGTTTTTCTTATATACTTTTCCAGTGTTTTCTTTCTACATTTGGTCCAAGAAACTCGCAAGTTTGACAGGACAGTAGGTTTTTGTGGTTGAAGAAAGTATAGTGAAGGTATTTTCTGCAGTTCTCCAGCCAGAGGATCCGGAGGAGTTTGGGTATTATAGAGGAGTGAAAGTTGGTGCAGGGAGAGAGAGAGAGGATTTTAATCGATATCGAGCAGAATGCCTGATTTCCGTACTGCGGGTGGACCAGTACCAATTCCAAAGGGTAGCAAGCACGGAGTAGAGAACAACGGAAGTCGGACGGTGGAAGAGTTGAATCCTTCCTTATCCGAATCGGACTCTTATCCTGAGAGCCCGTATGTGAGTCCTTTCAGTCCAGGGGCTAATCGTTGGGGAAATATGAGCATTCCTAAGCCATTCCAGCTTCATGTTGATCCCACGGATGATGACATGGTTGACACTCACAACCTTGGAGATGAGAGAGACTTGGCTCACAGGTCAGCAGATTCATTCCTCGCAATTCATCTCAACTTTATACAAAAATATTTCTATATAATAAGATTATTATGACTTTATCACTTGCTAAATGTAATTTAAATCACGTATTCCCCATCAATGGTCATTCTACGTACTTTTCTTTGGTTATAGCTATAATTATAATGTCAGGGAAGAAACCGTGACAAATTTATTTATCTGTCAGACAGCTTAGGTTATCTTGTGTGGTTCAAAATTATCAATACGGTTTATGCACCAGACTTTTATTCATTTGGTTCGTAGATATGTTTGTAATAATGATCATTTAATCAATACTTAATTCATTGACACGGTCACAGTATGAGTTTCAGGATTTTAAATTGCTTTGTTTTTCTCATAGGATTTTTGTGAATCGAAGTCTTCATTTGGATAAAATCAAGTTCTATGGATTTGATATGGACTACACGTTGGCTGGTAAGTTGAAGAATGTACAATAGTGTCAAAGTTGTTCAATATATATATATATATGTACATGTCATTTTTTGTCTGTCTAGTTTACAAATCTCCTCAATATGAAACCCTCGGATTTAATCTGGTCAAAGAGCGTCTGGTGGCTATGGGATATCCTAATGAATTAATGGATTTCGTCTATGATCCATCGTTCCCAATTAGGTATGGACGAGTGTTGAAATTCCTTTCACTTTCAGTTCTTCGCACTTGTGCTTAAAGAATATTAAATTACATGGATTTGTTATGATAATTTCAGAGGTTTGTGGTTTGATACTATGTATGGAAATCTACTGAAGGTTGATGCATATGGAAACATTTTGATTTGCTGCCAGGGCTTCCGATTTCTTAAGCAGTAAGTTGACTCCTTTTATTTTATTTACATTTTGTTTAAAGGTAGTAGACTATATTCCCATCCTATCGTTCGTTCTACGTTGTATCAATACTACTTGAAAAGTCTTTTATAAAAGTTGTCAACAACATGCGATATAAAATTAGTAGAGATTGGAGAGATGCGTAGTTCTTCGAATTGTTTGTGAAATTCTGAAATGTTCACTGTTTGTGGTGGGTTCAATGTTGTCACTCCAAGGAGTTATAAAAACGGTACTAGGAATCATTCTACACAAATCGAATTAGGTTAAAGTGTCATAAGAGCTTAGGATGAGAATATGTCTAATGCATAGCGTGGGAGAGACGTCATAGTTTATTTGTTTTTTTCTAGATCTGAGGTGTACGAGCTGTATCCAAATAAATTCCTGGCCCTGGATGAATCCCGTGCTTACATTCTAAACACGTTATTCAATTTGCCAGAGACCTATTTGCTGGCGTGTCTTATCGATTTTTTCACCAACTCACCTGAGAGCACTACGTGAGTAAATTAATTATAAATGTGCATGTTTGTTGAATCCTGTATATTCGGTTTTTACATATATATATGTAATACAAAAATTGCATAGACGGATTTTCCAATGGCTGTATTTTTTATGATTAAATAGAGAGAAAGCTGGTGTTAGATGTGGAGATTTGTTCATGTCTTTCAAATCAATTTTCCAAGATGTTCGAGATGCTGTGGACTGGGTTCATGAAAAGGTAATATTAAAATGAATTTGAGACCCCTAAGATCACAGAAATTTATTCATATGCTAATGTTGTTTAAATGTTTCGTTCTTCAAGGGGGATTTGAAACTCAAAACTGTTGAAAATTTGGAGGAATACGTTGTGAAAGATGATAGACTACCTTTGATGCTCAGTCACATGAGGGAATCTGGGGCAAAGACGTTTCTATTAACCAATTCAGAGTTTTGGTACACCCAGAGAATCATGACATATCTGTTTGATTACCCATATGGACCAAAGGTACAATAACATGTGCCACAAATAATTTTTGTACTAATTATGCTGTGATGATTCATTTTCTTAAAATTATCAATCAAATCTATTTTCAGGGCAACGAACCGCATAGAGATTGGAAAACATACTTTGACTGCATTGTTCTGGATGCACGAAAGCCTCTGTTCTTCAAAGAAGGGACTATTTTGCGCCAGGTTGATACAAACACTGGAGCGTTAAGAATTGGATCCCACACTGGACCTCTAAAGCAGGGACATGTTTATTCTGGAGGTATTTACACTTACTATTTTTGATGATTATGGTGATTTTGGAATCTGAGACATTACTGGGCTCATGGAAGACGTATAATGTTTTTTTTTGTTATTATCTTAGGGAATTGCGATGTATTCACCGAGTTGATTGGTGCCAAAGGAAAGGACGTGCTATACATTGGTGATCATATTTTTGGTGATATATTGAAATCAAAGAAAATTCGAGGGTGGCGTACATTCTTGATCGTCCCAGAATTGGTCCAAGAGCTCCATGTGTGGACAGACAAATGCCAGCTGTTTTCAAAATTGCAAAATCTTGATGTCATGCTTGGTGAAACTTACAAGTGAGTAAATGCATTAGCGTCATAATTTGATATAGTTTGAATAAATGTACTAATCTTAATGTATACGAATTATTCATTACAGGAATTTGGACAGTAGCACCAAAGAAAGGCCAGATATTTCAAAAGTAAGGTCTGCCATTCGAGAAGTTACCCATGAGATGGACATGACCTATGGAATGCTTGGTAGCTTATTCCGATCTGGATCCCGACAGACGTTCTTCTCTAGCCAAGTCGTCCGATATGCCGATCTTTATGCAGCTACTTTCCTTAATCTTATGTACTATCCATTTTGCTACATGTTCCGAGCTCCTGCCATGCTGGTAATAATTTATGAGATCCTGATATTTCTCCATCAGAATCATCTGAAACATCTACCTTAATTTAATATCTTATTAACTTTTGCTGTTACAGATGCCTCATGAGTCTACTGTAGCTCATGAGCAGAGATTCATAGCCGACAGCCCGATATTTTCTAGATCGCGACAAGCGTCAGTCTTTGATGGAAATGAGGTCCCAGACAGCAAAGTCGCTATTACCAAAGCAAAAGTAAGAAACTTTTCATAAATATAGAGACAAGTATATGGATTTGGAACTAACGTACAATTACTAATGCAAATATTACTTTTCAAGGTGTTGGAACGCAGCCAGAGTTTACTACCGCACGCCAGGCCTGAAACTCCCCGAAAAGTTACTCACCATCACGATGAAGATGATTCTGAGGAAGAAAGTGACAAATCCGCATAATCTATAAAACTAAAGCATGAACCACATAATTTCGCACACATGAATTAGAATAGGAATTGAAGTGTAGCTGGTTGATGCATTGTAAATTTTTGTAAGTTTTTTTTTTCATGCATCTACGAATTTTTGCCTAGCACACTTTTAAATTGTAATCAACATACATATCGTCTTCACTGTAACGCAAGAGATACATATGTCCTTTAAATTGATGAACTAAATTGTAAATTGTGACTGATAGTCATATATAATTCGCAGATGCATTGATAAATTCTATATGTGCTTTCAAACTAACTTTTTATTATTTGATGCTGATGAAATGCGGCTATTAAGGAAACCAGTGCAATACGGTTAGAGAGGTTTTGTTGGAGAATTAATCTAGTCTTATGCACAAAAATAGATGTTATTTATGCGTAGTCTAGTTAAACATTCAACAAATGATATTTTTGTAAGGGAGTTCGAGGGGGTGTGAAACATTACAGTGTCTGTCTGCAGCCTCCGTTAATTTACAAGTAGGTAATTAGAAACTATATTTGCTGCTCATTTTAAACTTTTAGAGATTTGGGGTCATGACATAATTGCATTTCCCATGCAACTCATAGATTATTTGACAACGAAATATTGACTCAATTTTAGACAGTTAAACTTTAATTATTATAGTTCATTTGATTATTAGTTGATAGAAAGTTGAAATTAGTTTGTTCATTTCTTAATGTATTTTTTGAAGTGAATAACAGACTGTTTTCTATCTTTGAATTTTAAGTAAAAGTGTAGTGCCTTCTAACAAAAGAAAGACATTCTCAAAGTAGAAGTAGACGCTATAACTCTGACTGCATTTCTTAGAAGTTGCCATTTTAAATTAATTCAAATGCTCATCTTGTTTGTGAATCGTTTGTAGTTTTGTAGCTTGTATTTTTTAGAGTATCTTATTAATTATTATTAGAGGCGATTGCTATGCAGTATATCCGGCAACTTGTTGGGTTTGTTCCATTCTTACAATTCTTAGTAAATAATTGTATTCAATGATATTATTTATAAAACTTGTTTCATGAATTATTATTATTAGCTGTATTGTTCCAATTGTAAATAATAAATGATGGATTATAATGTTAGTGTTCTTTTTACTGTGGGTACTTCTTTTTATTATTAGAGTTTTAGTTAAGTCATTTAAATACGGCAATTGATCAAAACCTTAGTTAGTCTTCCAAAACGATTCATTCATATCTATATCTATATACCCTTTAGGTTCATTAATTTCTGTAATTGTGATGATGTGCGATTATGATTTTAAAAGTGGATACATATTTATTGAGAATGGCGTAATACTAAAGAAATTCATATTTACATGCGTATTAAATCCAATATTATTATTACAAGTTTAGAAATAATCAGGTATGGGAGTCTGGTGGATTTCTTCGAGAAGTTTTTCGATGAATTTTAAATTGTGGTTAATTTCCTGATTGCCTAATTCCGCCAAACCATCAGTAGATTTGGACGTGGACTGGACGTCGGATGAAAAGAACTTCATATACTCATCATTAATTGTGGAGAATTCATTTTCCACGGTATCATAAACTGTAAGAAAGCCCTTCATTCTTTCCACTCTTGTTCTCTGAACAAAGTCAAGGAGCCACATTATATTGCGCTCATCTACATTCCCAATTTCCATGAGGACAATGTACATAAAAAGATCCAGATTGTCTTCTGGATAAATTCTATTGAAGAAGGAAATTCTTCTAATCTCAAAGTCATTTCTTAGATTTAGATAAATATGTCGACATCCTGTCCACTCCTTCCAAGTCGCTTCTAACGTGCTATCCAGTGTCTTCTCAAGGCTTTTGTATCCGATGACGAGCCACGTAGGTCTTTTCGGAGGACTTAGCTCCAATGAATCTGATTTATGTATCCATGCATCTGGAGGGATGACTCGCTTCAACTCTTTGTACACACCTGAAAATCAGTCAGTTAATCATAATTAATTTTACAGCAACCTTGACAGATCTCTCCACGTTTGTTTGCAGCTTTCATCTCCTATTCTATTCCATTATACAACAATGAGACCCCACATTCGACATTCCGCATCATTTCAAATGTAAAAAAATCCTCACTATGTACAATGTAATATATTCATCTTTTAAAATTGTAATTTATTATTCAAAGGAAACACAATAATAATATAGTAGTCGTACTTATTTGAAATAAAAAAATATTTGTATAAAAACTGTATTCAATCCACATACGTATTAATAAAAACTGGGAAAGATGCGAACTGTAAACAGGGGGATAGTTATAATAGTGTAAAAATAATTAATTAATTGAAACCTTGATTGAAGACCACACTACATCCAATATGGGTGTGATGGGTGAGGTTCTCATTACATTTGGAGGACCAGTGAATGACAGGATACAGCACTAGAGAAATAATAAACAGACATTTTTATTAGTCCTCAATCATTCCCATCATCTATTAACAAAACTACTGTCTCGTTTTAAAAAAAAAACAAAGTTGAAAGTATAATGCTGGTTGCTGTCCACTAATTCTAGATGTAATTACATATATTTCAAGCACAACTCCCTTAGGAGTCGTTGAGACTTTTTGCACTTTTGTAAAATTGCATGTTGTCTTTTTCAATAATAAAAGAGGTAATTTCCATAAAATCCACATCCAACATTGCCCGTATAAATTAATTAAATAAATATGACTCCTCTATAATGTCTAATGGCTTTTTGTGTCAAGTAAAGTAATATATTATGCAAGTCCAGTCCTGCAGCTCCATTCTTATTTCAATTTTTACTTGCTTTCTCAAAGTTCCAAGGCTTGAAAAGCAAAAGAATTGAAGCTTACATTATTATTGTGATTTGATGACATGAATTTTAAGGCTTTTCAGATGTCAGAAATTGAAAAGTGTTTTACAAATGTACATGCAAGATTACAAGACCTACAGGACAGGCTGAGCCACCCCCTTTTGAAGTTGTTTAGTTGATAGTGCAGTCATTTTTATTTTTACTTCATACTTAGTTCATTCAAAGACCACTTTCTATAGTCACGATATGATACTTGTGTCTTTCTTGCCAAAAGTGCTAAACAGCTCCTTTTGTTCTGATGGAAATGGGAGGGCTTCATCTGACTTCTTCCAATTTATTAAGCTTCATAAATTATTTTACACCGGCGTTCGATCTATAAACTTAATAATGCATTGCAGCGCATGTTAACTTCTCATTATCTGATACCTGCTTATTTCTGCTACTGCATAGTATGAACTTTAAACTAATTTTGATACCGTTTGAATTATTGCTTGAACTATAAAACATTATAAGCACAACTATCTCTGCCATTGAATAAAGTAGAAATGTACAGTGAACAACATTTAAACAAAAAATGAGCCTTGTTTCTTGATTATTTTAAGGTTATATATGAAGGAATGAAACCTTAAAATTACAATCAAATACCATGTGAAAATGATTTTGATCAAATTATATAAATGGTACAACAAAGTCGTCATATTGACCAAATCAACAATGGCATAAGTTACCATAAGTACTCATGTTTCAATTTGCAAGATTATACACATACACTTTGTAATTTCAGAGATTATACGTTACTTTGTTTTTCACCAACAATTTACACATGCTGCTGGATTGACCATTTAAAAACTAATGCAAATATAAACACTGATACAAGCCATGATGAGTGGAAGGTCACACGAAATTCGAGATGATCATTTTGCAAAATATTTTCTTAGTCGATGAAACATTATCTCATCACACCACTGAAAGGGAAACGAGTAGATGGGACGTAACAACATTATTCGAATATCAAACAGACGTTACTGCTTGCAGAGATTATATATTTACTTGGAGGGTTGGGTATTTACGTATTAGTTTAGCTTGAGATTAGCTTTATTTTTTGTCATCCAGTGTTTATTAATGACATGAAATTCATTAAAAAATATAAGGTTCTCTTTAAAACTTGATAACGAAAAAACCATAAAACCTTCAGTCTGTTTTTGTTAATTGTACCATTTTGAATTTAAATAATTTTAAATATTTGATAAAAACAATGTACTAAAATGTTACATCTTGATTACATCTATAGTCATAAAATTATGTAGCAAGTATATTTATAAGTGCATGAGTGCTGAGGTGCAAAAATTATCTCCTTGACATGTCTCCAACAGCGTGTACATGAAATTGAGAAGAATAAGACTGTGATGACGATGAGATAAGGTACAAAGAATGAGGTATACTTTCCACTGCAAACGGCAAACATCGTCCAATATAACTTGATGTCAAAGTAATGCCTTATCACGAATATTACAACAAAAGAATAAGTGATGTCTCAGTTTCAAAATGTATAGCCGATCAGACAATATATATTTATTTGAGAGCAAATGAATTTTTATACAACATACACGTAATATAATTAAAACCAACTGCGGTTCTCTAATAGTAAAAATATTTTTAAAAAAGCAGATAAAATACATGTATGTACAATGTACACACAGAAAGCTGGAATCATTCAACGACAAAGCAGGTGTACAAATCTAATACTACTTGATGCCACCTCGTTCAAATCTATTCTATCTGTTGTACAGATAAATAATTCTGATCCTGTATCAGAATGATGATTTAGGAAGATGATCCATTGCCTAATATTACATCGTTGACATTGCGATAAGTTTTAAGGAATGTGTGGCACGAGATCGGAATATGAATGCATATAATTTAAAACTATGATCTTGTGAAAACTATGACGCAACTTTAATGCTGTATATTTTTAAAATATATTCACTAGACAAGTTTATATAAAAGGTGTGGTTGGGGAATTTCGGTATATAGAAATTTATGATTCACGATAGAATAATTTTCCTTTAAACTTTAGACAAAGTCTACCCTGATATCGTTAAGTCGATAATAAATGAACGACAATGAGTGTACTTTAAATCAATGGCCAATGTGCCAACTAGAATTCAATGCCAATTTTTTCAATAAAGATTGTCTCTCATCATTTAATCTTAATCTTACGTATTAAGGCTCTCTTCAGATATAAAGGCTTTATTGTAAATTTCAAGAAATTATAAACAAAACCTTAGCGGTGGAATTCTTGTAATCTTTAATAATATTTAGTGGAAGGCCATAAGGTCAAGCCTGTCACTATTAAATAAAATATTTTTAGTAAATTACTCAGTTACCCTCATCAGTAATCAGCATCAACATTCGCTAGTTCACGATGTACGCCCAAAATGAGATAAATTGAGATAAAGATGGTCTCTTAAAGATTCGAAGATCATGATAAAATCATAATGGATCACTCACGAAGCTTTTCTCAATTTGCTTCAATAATACTTACTAAAACTGATTACTTCATCAACCTGTCCTGCTAGTCCTGCTGTCCTTACGCAATGAGAATAAATTGCCGAAAATTAAGAGGAAAGTAATAATAATCCTTTAAACAAATTAACTTTTTTTTTTACCTTCCTCCTTGTAGTCATAAAATTTTGTATTATTCCAGAACAAAAGTACCTAGTTCCAGCATTCGAAACAAAATAGTACATTGTATTTATGCAGTTCTTTGAAAGCTTTTAATTTTTTTTTCTCTCATGGAAGTGAGCTCATCAAGAAAGGATTCAAAGGTAATGTCTATTATAATATATCAATGTGTTGTATATGAACTATAGTGGCGACAATCAAATTTGCACAGCCATATAATTTAGCAAGCGACTAGCCCATTATCAATAAAGGAACCATGAAGAACATCATCATGGAATTGACAATAATGTTGCAAGTGTAAAATGGAGGAAATGATATACATCTAACATACAAAGATTCCGCATAGTCACCGTGACACGACTTGAATGTATCTACTTTTTTACCATCTAAAATAATATTTGGGATTTTTTTCTCTCTCGCAAGTGTTGTATTAACTATCCATGAAAACGATGTCCATAAAGATTGAAGACGGAAGAATAAGTAATTACAATTTACATCTTCTTTTTATGTGTGCTTAAGAATGTCTTTGTAATTTTTCCACTTCTACATCAGCATAAAACGTGGCAGAAGGGCACTCGCTTAATATATTTAAGTATGTGTAAAAATTCTCACCCCAAATCATTTGATACTACGAAGGGCTTCTCATATATTTTCATATTTTCTGAACGAACAATAAGTAATGTAAACAGAAGGTTTGCTCTACTCATCCCTGGGGATATGAAATTAGCAATTAGCAAAAGCATCTTGCAAAAATGGCTTCATATCTATCTCTGACAGGAAAATAAAAAAACATTATTATGTCTGTTAGAGTTGTGTTACAAATCTTAGTCCATTTGAACTAGTTTTGTTTTAGAAAAAATAATGAAAGAATTCAGTCATTCTAATTCACACCTGGTTTCGATTTTTAATTGTACTAAAATTTCAAAATCATTTATTTTAATTGATTGTAAATGGCACTGTTTAACATTTTTGAAATATTTTGCTTTTAAAAAACTTGTGAATAATTCAATGGAATGTAGAATGTTAAGATTTTTTTAAATTATTGTCTTACCAAGCAAAAATTGCTTGATTACCAATATTCACATACAATATAAGGTTTAAAATTTGCTTTTAATAAAGTTGTATGTATGCAACAGGGTTTTATTTCAATACGCCTGGCAACATATTCAAACAAATAAGATTTAAAAAAAAAGTAAAGTGTGAAATCATATCTGAATATAATATTCATAGGATAATAATAGGGTTAAGGGTGAAGCACACAAAGTCAAAACTTTAACATCCAAAGTAACTTGATAAGATGAAGGTGCACTATAAAAAAGCTTGAGTTTTCAACAACAATTCACCTTGAGTGTACAGTCAAGCAATTTGCAATTTGCTTATTTACATACAAAATATATAAACCAAAAGTAGTTTGTAATTTAATCTAGATGAGTGGAAATACAGGCGATTATTGTATTAAATTTAACAAAATTGATGTGGACGAGGAGAATTGTAATTATACATACGAAACTTGTTCATTGTTTATGCCATTTTAAATCGGGAATTCAACCTGGTCTCTCTAACATTAATTATGTATACCAATTTTTAAGTTTATAGGTAAAGTCTAGTTAATTAAAGCTGCTGTTCTAAGCAAATTTCTTTTCAGCCATGCATTTTGACACCCTTCCAAAAGTCTTCATGCACTTCATGAAACTGATTGACTACAAAATTTATTCATAAAATGATTGACATGTAATCAACCAGTTTTTGGTAAGGTTAAAAAAGTATAACATAAAAGGAAATTCCAGTAAGCAACTACTACTCCATCCCAACAGATTTACTTTGTTTGCGTAAATGTGTTGATTGCTAATTCATTATGCAAAGAGTTAAAAAATATATATGTACCCAGCAGTACGCTACAGATTTATAAACGCGTGTTCTATGTACACATACAACATCTGATAATAATATTAATCATTCGTCTTCCATCACGACGAGGAACTGTTTGCCTTTCCATTTCAATTAAGGGCATATAGTTTACAAAAAATTTGGATTTTCCTGTCATTTTAAGACAAGCAATTATTAAATAATGGAATGTAAGTTTAAAACTATGAATGTGACTTATGAATTATAATTAAAACATCAGACTGACTTTTAAATCTGAATGAGTTGGGATTCAACACTTTTTATACTAAATGTGTTCCAATGATCTGTAAGTTTTCCAATAACATAATCAAACTTCAACAAATACTGTAGAATGTTGACTATATTGGGATTGTGTAGTGTACACAAATATGTTTTGAGAACCTGAACATTAAAATATATTCCATCAGTTAATTAAAATTGAACTGCTTACTGTACAATTAAGAATATTTATTTTCAACTTCTTCTTTTTGCCTTATGAGCGCTTTGAATAAACAAATTAAATTTTAAAAAAACTTTTGTACGGAATTTTGTTTCAGTTTCTATACATTTTGGAAAATCATGCAAAATACACGAGTGTATCTTTCAATTGATTTCACCCAGGTTTTACAGTACCTGAAACTAGAAAATACTGGTTATTATTAAATAAGGACAGTTTATGAACTTCTAGCTTTTAACGTGTAGAATCGTAATTGTATTCATTGTAAATAAGACACCAATTTTTTTCATTCATTGGGTCAACAATAGCTGCTAATATTAATATATTCGTTTTGAGAGTCCAGAGTAACTTTGAATTATGATTTCATATCGATCCTTTCAACTTTCTGTTTCTCTATAGAGTGTTCGTGGAAGTTAAATTTACTATAAAATGAATGTTGTACAAAATTGAAGGCAAAATTCTTTGGAATAAGTAAATAAACCCTCGATAGATAATGAACGGTTTGAGAGTAATTAAATAGATTCAATAGCATGTTTTTAAACTCTCTAATCACTAAGGTCATATCGCAAAATAATTTGACTGGTACTAATTTCTAGAAAAGTTCATAGCCCAAGTCGGGTATTTAATGGATATAATTGTTATTTATTTATTGAATTTCATAGTAGATAACATGCAACAAATGATGACATTTAAGTTTAGAAAAATACGGTCTTTTACTTTTCTTATAATTGGTTGCAATGAAATATAGATATGCAGACTGGTTAAAGCAATGAACTCGATATTAATATACATCTGAATGTTAAATTAAAAAATACTTGTTATTCTGGAAAAAGTTACTACATGACAGTTGTGTTCTTGTCATAAATCAATCAGTGCAAATACTATTATTATAGCAATTAATCTCCAAACTGTCATTGTTCCCCAAAAAATTGACACGAATATGTAACCATTCATATCAATGATATGATTTTTCCACGATAAGAAATGAAATTACTGACCTCCTTTTTCCAGTGACCTAAGTAATGAGCCGTCCAAAGTGCTCTGGCTTAGAAGTCTGGAATATGTATCACCAAATAGAGAGTTTTGACACATTTTTCCATATTTATCATGAGTACGGCATATCAAATGATGAGGTGATACTCCAAAAGGATCAATGGCAAGGCTATTTGTGCTTTCAGAACGATTGAATCTCGTAGTTCGACAAGCACAATGACAATTTGACACATGGACACAAGAACTAGATTCTAATGGAGTTGGTGAGAATCGTTTGTTCGGTGGAACTCTCGACATCATAAATGTAAACACGGACAAATCTCCATTCTCAATTGTACTTGTTCCACTGCTAATATTCTCGGCACTGCTGCAGTTACTACTCGCAGTTGAATAGTAACTACTGCTTGTCCCAGGGGCTTCTTCACTTGACATTATGATCAAATTTCTCAGGCTCGTACTCCGTCTCAAATTTATATCATTTAGCAATTTATTCGACCAAACTTTTCTATATTTATTGCAAATGTCCATTCATTATTCAAAATCTGGAAACAAATCAAAATATATTTGTGTCATTAGTTGAAAAAGGAATGATAAAATTATTAATAGGTTTCAATATTGCAATTCCATAATACCCCTTGCCTCTAAACTGTGTTTTAAGTATCAAAGTACCCCTCATTGTAACTGTTTAGTTAAATGTCTTTATAATCTAATGTTCGCAGTATTCAATCATAGACTCAAATCTCGATTTAAAATTTGTGTGCTCTAAAAAATCATGCAAAATTACTCAATAATGCATTTTTGCATGCGGATACATGCATCGGTTGAGAAACGTGAGAATTCATGTCCTTTGCCTAATTGCAACTTTTAGTTAGTGAATATTTAAGCCTTAAACTACTCTTATGTTTGTAAATGGATGACTTTCTCAGGTTTGTTTTAATTTTAAAATGTATTTGTTATTAGGATTATGTTTTAATAAACCTTACCTTTTATAGCTTTTCAAAAAACGGCTAGTAAATAAAATTGTTGAACTTTAGAATTAAACTGTTTATTTTGCCTTACTTGATGAGTGAGAAGAAATCGGTAAATAATTAATTTGTCGCCCGTCTTGAGAATGTTTTACACTCACTCCTTGGACACGAATGACCAAAGGAACGTTGAAATCACATGAATATCCCAGAAAGTGTTCAATATTCTGCACACCACACGCTATTCACGTCCTTGTCAAAAAAGTAGACACAGAAGACCTTACTTTACAGAACGCAGAACTCTTCAGTTAGAGCCGTCAGAAAAGTGGATTGAATTGTGGACGAATATTGGGCGAAACCTCCAAGGTATAACTTAGAGAGCTAAATTATAATGGTTAATAATACGAATGGAATTAGACAAGAATAATGGTTGATGGTAGTCTCTGAACTAACATCATCCTGTTC
The DNA here is from genome assembly GCA_034698485.1 of Vertagopus arboreus. Classification (NCBI taxonomy): domain Eukaryota; kingdom Metazoa; phylum Arthropoda; class Collembola; order Entomobryomorpha; family Isotomidae; genus Vertagopus; species Vertagopus arboreus. The sequence goes on from JAQGBQ010000082.1 coordinate 14,646, forward strand.
AGTCCTTTCAACTTGGAGTATTTGTAATCATTCCTTCCACTGTATTATTTTTACATCTTTGCTAAGGTACATACTAATAAAGATGAGAGTATGGATGTAGAAAAAGTGTGAATGAAGTGTGAATAGAACATTATCCCGAGGTGCCGAAGTAAGCTGTGCTTGAACTCTTCTCAAGTCCTGAGTAAACTTTTTCATCTTTAAAGATTTGAAGACGCAAGTAAAAGTCTAAGCTTTTATATCTTATGTCCGATTAGCCTTTTACAATATATATTTATTGACGGAAATTGCATTTCAGATGAACTATTACTTGAAGCCGCACTCTTGACTCCTGAGGCATTAAGTGATGATTGATTAACAGCCTAGGTAATCGGGATTCGTGATTTGTAATTATTGGCCATTTATTTCATACGATTTAAGATTCATGGAACACCGAATATATATTTATGCGTTTAGGAAGTACTTGGTTAGAATTTGACAACGTACAGAACAACTGAACATGGATGTAAATAAAATTGATTAGATAAAGTAAGTGTATACATACTATGGATATATAGCTACCAAGTGGGAAACACTTTTGCCTGGTGATGTGTAACCCCGTTAATTAATTACACCGGCCTTGTAATTTGTTGATTTTTGCATGAGAATGCATGACCAGAAAACATCCGTCAAAACATCTGCAGCATACACTAAAAAGGTAGTTTTTAAGTAGTTTAGGGGTGGATTCCTCTTTTGCCTTTGTCTAACGTTCTTTGGCTTCCTAATCATGTGTAATGGTGAATGTTTTGATTGCAATATTATTTGTTATATTAATAGAAAACCGTGACTGTTCTGAAGTTCAGCATCCAATGTTAACAGAAATTAATATTTAGCAAATGGCAGGCCAAAGTCCTATTTAGCTTACGTGATAATTAATCTTTAGATTCCTCCTTGATGGGGATTATAACAGATCCACCAACTCAATACAGTATAGTACTCTTAGCTCTAAAATGTTTCTTACAACTTAATAAGATAACCTTATAAATTCAGTAAAACAAACAGTTTATTTATTGTCTATTCACTACATTTCATTACATAATAGATCATTTAATCTTATCGTAAACAATCATATAAGACAACTAACCATTTTGTTATTTTCGTGGAAACCGTTTTCTGACCGTTTTTTCCTTAAACAAACGGTAGCAAATATTATGGACCGGTACCCCAAGACCTAGGCTGTAATTAGCTATTTAACTTTGATGATAAAAATCTTTTCTTTGCTTAAGTTTTAACTTTTAATTCTTGTTCAGTTTTTGAGCAATCTAATCTATCTGTAGCATCGATTTAGCCATACAAACGACCACTTAAGTTAGAACTTTAATTTTTTTTAAATTGTAAAGTTTTAATGTAATATAAAGTTCTATATGAAAATGGAAAACAACTATTGGTAAAGATGCGTCACTTCAAAACATATTTATCGTTGAACAGAGAAATTTTACGCACTGAAAATTTTTCATCTTAGACCTTTCATCTTGGTAATATCAATAGTTTCCTATTGTGTACCAAATTCATTGACCCAAGATTAAACATATTAATTTGCGTTAGTAATAGTATACATATTTATTACTAAGCATTTACAATTTAACCAATATACTGGAGTGTCTGTGATTGTTTTTGCATACAATTCTATTTTTAATGATTCGAATCCCATATTTTATGTAGGAAAATTCCATAGCAGTTGTAATTTAATATGAACCCAATAATTCTACATGATGATCTTTTAAATTTTGTTATGTTATTCAATCCGATACCATCAAACCTGAGAAATGTATCAAGAAACTTGGACCCGGATAGACAGTCGGGAAAGATTTTCGAATGATATGCTCGTAAAAGCAAATGAAGAGGAAGGGATTTTATGAAGAAGTGTAGGTAAAAGATTATTTTGATGGAGACGGGAAGCCGTAAAATGATTAAACTTGATGTAAGACACATGGCCAAAAGGGAGAAGGTTAATATTTCCACGTCTGTTTTACATATGCTCACATGAATTCCCCATCAGTCACTCGTGTAGATTTTGTGAAGATGAAAACGGTGTGTATGATTCTAGTTCGTAAACTAATCTGTAAAAGTTCTCTATACGGTAATAGAATAGCCGCTCAAAGGTGCTTTTAAACCTGAGGAAAATAATATTTCATACCAAAGGACTACTGCATGCATATCATGATGAGTGAGAGTCCGAAAACTAAATGCATTTAGGAATGTTTGTGTTTCCGTACATAAGGGTGGCAGGTCCAGTCAACTATCAACTCTGAAAACATGACTTTAAACTACTCATATTCCGAAACTGACAGACATTTACATGATTTATCTCCCAACATCTTCCTTGCATGGAATCCACTGTAACTTTTCTTGTCCAGAAATGAAATGGAGAAAGGGTATACTTCACAGATAAATAGTACAGACTTGTTGTTACTCACGAGAGGAATGTCGGATTTACGATTTTTATCTTTTTTTACAAGTTAAATCACTGTTTACTAAATCAGGCAGAATTCATTCATGAGCTGTAACTTCCAGGCCTTAAAAGGCTTGTAATTCTTCTTGTCAAATTGAAATCAGCATGGCTACTTATATTTTGAACCCCCTGATGTCTCGTCTGATATGCAATGTCAATGCAGACCAGAATTATTGCAAAATAGAGGTATGAATAATTCAAGTATTGAATTATGTGGATATTAGACCTAGCTTCCGTGACATTTAAAAAGAACCTTGATATTTGAAAACAATCATTGCTACTGACTAAAACTCAAAAGGAATGCAATGAATTGTTAAATCTTCGAGTTGGAAGCAATATTATCATGCAAATCTGTTAAACTAATCAAATTATTAATCTGCTTTCGCAAATTCGTTACGAATCCTTGAAATCAGTTTTAATAATTCACGTGAGACCCGGCTGGACTTATCACCGCATTGAATAACTGAAAGAGAACTACTAGGTAATTATATTGTCAGTTATTGTATTTTATTTATAGAATTCGATTCTCGGTCCGATTTATTCCAATTTTGTCATAAGATATTATAAAAATTTTAATGTAACTTGTAAAAATAGAATTTAATTAGTAAACTTATAATTTAAAGTCCAATCGAATGCTTAGATTTCTACTTATAATTTCAAATCATGTGCATTGGTTTCAAAAAAATTGACGATGAACATCTACCGCTTGTATGAAAATATTGCATGAGATCTCGGTGACACGGCTGGGTCGAATAATTCCACAATGAACGCTTCTTCAACACATTCCTAGAAAACAAAGTAAAGCTTAAAATAGAATAATTCTTATGGTTTATAAAGGACAGACAGACAAGAATTAAAAGACAATATTTTAATAATTTATATTTTGAAACAAGCATAGTAATAATCGACAGATTTCTCCCATAGCATGTCTAATGGTTTAAATTAAACAAAAGTTCTTTTATAAATTGGGCAATCAAACAATCAAAAGTTTTTGCCTACTATTAAACTACCAAGTTTTCAGCTATAATTTAAATCGATTCCCCCACCCACGTCACACTTGTTGTACAACTCGCATTCTACAACTAAATAGCGTAATTGATCATTTCTAACAAATACGAATTATAATGAAGGTAAGGCACATGAAACAAAATTCTTTATACCATCTACATAGACTGGACATTGTTCATAACGCACAATATCCAAATAATAAAAGAACATGAAAAAGCACCACACAATGAAAAGTAAATTAAAAAGCCCATTCAAGTGGCTGGTATGTGCGTAATCAGACACTTATTAAAAGACCAACCTGTTCAAGAAGGAATGCTAATCGATCTAATAGGATGCACCCTTCAACAAGCGGGGCAAAGATTGCTCGAACCAAGTAGTACTTTTGAAGTCGTTCCTTCTCCTTCTCAAAGGCGTGGTAAACCATCTCGATTTCTTCTTCTGAGGGCTACATAACAAAGAAATAAAAACGAAAGTCAATAATTGAATAATGAATAAATGTACATGGCCAAATCGCTCAGTTACAACAGGATTTCATTCACACATTCAATTAACCCCAACAGAAGAATAAACAACCGTCACTCAATATTTGATATTCAACAATCAACCCTTTGGCTTCTCAATATGTCAAGATCATCTTAGGAATTCTATCTGTGCTTGTGCCAATGCACACTCAACACATCAGAAATCCCGACCTTGATAGATAGATAGAATCAATAATAATAAAAATCCACTTTTGGTGTGGACATAGAGATAAGATTCTAATGAGCAACGGATACTTTAAGGGCGAACATTTTTAATTAACAGATTACTTAAGACCTTTCACTTTAATTACAGATGTTGAGGGTAAAGTTTCATATTCAAGTGGTAAAAATCAATATTGAATCTAAAAGCTAAAAAGAAAAACCTATTGTATTTATATGCTGCATTGAATTCCAAGTTCCAACGTGAATTGAAACAGAGCATTAAAAATAAATTAGCAACTGATATGATTTGAAATTTGACTGAGACAATATTAAAATTCACAAACATCTCGGACAAATATATTTGGCTTGAAAAATATAAACCTTTCCAGTGGAAAGTTTCCAGCAACTTGCAGTTTAGTAAATTATTATTTTTGAGAATATCAAATGACATACCTTTACTTTGTCACTTAGATGCATATTTACTAATCCCCGGCGAACATACTCTTCAAAATTTAAGCATTTATCACCAATCTTGCCAACATTGTGCTGAGAATTGTCCATTTCACAGTAAGCATCTCCAAGACTTTGTTTGATAAGAACCTGAAGCAGGCATCTATGAAATATTGACGGGTGTAAATCCATTCCCTGAAATGATTCCCAATATAATCAATGGATAAAAACTGATAAGGTCGGATCTGAATTTTAATTACTTGTAAAGTTAATTAAATTACATTCTTTTGATGAGCCATGCGATGAAGAGAGTAGGCACTCATCATCCTAGCATTCCTTCCCAAGCAAAATCTAGCACGATCTTCAATATCCAAACTCTTGCTTAGTGGAAAACCAGGATTCAAAATAATATTTACTGTGTCATCGTTGATCTCTCTTGAATTCATTTTCGAGCCTTCAAATCGTCTAGTAGGGTAGAACCACGGATTCTCATCTATTAAATGATAGCAGCAGGGTACATTGCAAATAAACTTGGCCTTTTCATTAGCAATAAAAAGTCGTAAGGAATCGACTCCCAAATTTCCACATGTGTGTAATCCTATAAGACCAAACAGGGGTTTCTGGTCATTGAAAGAATAAAGTGGAAAATTGATCTGAATGCTTTCCGTTAGATCGAAATCGGGATCCACAAATTGGGTCAGTGTCTTAAGCAATTTGTTTTCATTAACACTAGCATCATCTTGTTTGAGCACATCGACTTCCTGTTGAGGTTGACATTGGTCTACTGCCTTTGCTGACAACTTATTGGCTGCTAATTCTAATCCTACTGAAATGTTGTTCTCCTTAGACTTCCAGAACTTTCCACGTTTTGTGCATGTCCCATTCCGCCTTCGCTCAACTGCCCGTCGGACTAGCGATGCCCATGCTTTCTGCAAGATTAAATCAGGATGTAAAGACAACATAATCACTATTATCGATTCCTATGAATATTATGCGTAATATGGTGATTCACCTCTAACTTTGCACCTCGTTTTTCACAACCGACAGTATTAATCGATGAGGAATCAATGGCTAAGACCTTGAATTCATAGAGAAGAGTAAGAAAGGAGCTGAGATATCCCTTGCCACTTCCGACATCCACCAAATATTCAATAGGTTTGGATTTTTTTGCTAAATCAGCACCACCGGAACTAGAGAAGTCATAGTCAAACTGGACGGACTGAGAAACTTTCGTAATAAAACTGCTCATCACTTCTACTTCATGGGTTTTCTTTGCTGACATAATGGTGTCAAATTTTAAATCAATACTATCAGCTACATTATTGAATTGGACCATATTATCAAGGGGAATACTCATCTTCATTTCTGAAAGCTGTAACTTTCCCACCTGTACTATCAAATCCTTGAAAGAATATCCAGTTTTAGTAAAATCAAATTCCTCACTAAATTTTGTTGAGCAGGGATAACTTCGCCAATTACCACTGATAAGATCTAATACGCACTCCTTGATTTCTTCGACTGATTTTGAATCCAAATCATCTTGAAGGGATTTTGGCAACCAATTCTCCCAATATGATGCGGTGAAAAACTCGGTTAAATGGGAATTTACGAAAGGCAGAGCAGGTTGAAGAAATGAAGTGAGAGAGTTCAAAGATTTGTGCACATTTTCTAATTGACTCATTTTTTAGGAATGTACTGAATGACAAGAATTAAAAAGCGTACTTTTGACCACAGATTTTGGTCGTTTGAGGAATTATTTTAAGTGAGCTTTTTAGCACAGCGATCTGCCCTTTGATCTGAGACGAAAGCAAATCTATATTTTGATCCTTTATATTGTAAGTAGGAAATTCTTGAATGGCAGCCTGAACTTTTTCCACTTGTTTTGTTAGCTTGGATACTTCCTCAGGATTAATTCCAGTTGGATTTGATTGTAAATATAGCAGTGCTGCCAAACAGAATCCTTGATAATTTCCAAGTTCTAAGCCTAAATTTCCTCCTTTAGCAAGACCAGCTTTCCAACCGTCCAACTTCGATGCTTCCTTCTCAAGATGAAGTCCTTCTTCAAATCCGCTTTGATAAATCTGCTCCTCAACAGAATTAAGGCTTGCAAGAAAGTCGTGATCGGTTGTGGTTATGCTGAAAGACTTTCTATTTTCCGAACTTCCATCCATGTTTCTTCAACGGGCTCTATATAGGTCATAAATACAACAAGATTAATTAGTTGAAATTCATAAAAATTATAATGCAATATAAAAAGATGTAAAATAGATTTGTGTGAAAATTGAGAGATTCTGTTAGAATTAGATACATCAGTAGAATAGTTAACGCTAATTAATAAAGGGTCCGAATACTATTTAAGTCACTGTCTCTAGTGAGATTTGTAAACTGAACTGGTTAAGGCATTTTAATAAAGATAATTCAATACAATTAATTCAATATTGAATATTCATAAAAATGTGAATGAATCCCTGTGATCAAGTGGGCAACGGTTAATAAATATGGCCTTAAATCCAATCAAATGTTCAATTTACCTTTGCATCTGAACTGTTTGTTGCTTCGATTTCGATGATTTTAATCACAAAAATTAAATATGAAATACAATTAAAATCGAGCCGACAAAAATTTAATGTGATAATTTCCCGGTATTATATTTTTAAAATCGATGCAGATTCACACAGTGCCCCACACATTTTGTCATCTAATCATGTTGAAAACAAGCTTAAAATATTCATAATCAGAGACTATGAATCATTTTATTATTAATTATCATTATTCTCATTTAAGCAGGTGTAATATTACACAAACGCTAAACAAATAATGATGGGTGTAATTAACTTTAAATTAATTTATATAAACATTTTAAGCATGCTTCAAATGTATGCCGTGGGTTTATTCAACCATTACTTACTTGATTGCAAATAAAAATCATACGATCGGAAATTTGTTTTGAGTAATGTTGTAGATTGGAAATGATAATATAAACCAAAAAGGTGTGTCAAGTGCTTTTTTTTCAGGTGTGATTGTCAAGTGTTTTCGTTGTGCAAAATCGGATTAGCGAATTAATCTTTAACTGAACATTTGGCACAGTTGCAATTATATTGAAGTGTAATGGAAGAAGAAACGAGAAATTTATAATCTTTTTTCTAGGGCCTAATCATGATTTTTTCGAAGTAATTTTTAATTCATTTCGTACCGTACGTATTGTAATTTGTTAAAGCAGTTATGAAGCTATATCTCTGAAAACAACATAATACAATTATAATTATAACATGAATAACAAAACTTGCGAAATTAATTCGGTATGTATGTTTTACGCATCGTCTTTCTATCGCAACTGCCCGAAGCTTCAAGAACTAAATTTTGCAAGTCAATTTAATATAAACATTCTACGCCGTATGCAAATTAAAACGCTTTACATTATGAATTAGCACGGATATAACAAATATCATCGGTATTTACAGCATTTATGATCCAAAGTAAAATATGTTCAGAACTAACCGTGAGATATGCAATTTTGCAATTCTAAAGACTGCAAAAATTGAAATATTTTGACTCTTAGTATTACTTTAGTGAATACGTTTGGAAAATATGAGAAGCTATGTGATTGTCAGCAAATAAAAATGGAATTACTTTCGTGATTTTATGACTATTGTGCTAATTCAAAATAGCCTTGAGATTACTCCATAATATAATGCACATCACAATATATTTTTGTTGAGATGAGCAGGCTGACAATCAACAGAGTCAGAATGAAGGGTTATTCTGATAATGGCTCATGATCTTGTACACTGCCTCAATGAAGAAGAATTATGTACCACACGATCGGTGGTCGTTCTGATCCAATTTCAGAGTCGCTGACTTATCGGCAAATACGCCATTAAACTATAAAAAGTCGCCACCTAATCGTCTGAATGAATAAGAAACATGGAAATTTTCCATTCGGAAGATTGTACAAAAAAATACGGCATTGAGTGGCCTTCTTATCGAACGCTCTTTTGAGAGAAATTCCTTCTTTTGATAAAGCATTAAACAAAAGTACGAGAGATAATCTCATCTTCAGTTCACACTCTTGTTTGCAATATACAATTTTATGTAGGAATGCTCGTGGAATTTTAATAACATAAAACAGCCTTGCTTCAATCGCCTGATCCATTCATTTATAAACGTATTCACTAAAGTAATGCTAAGAGTCAAAGGTATTTCAATTTTTGTTTTTTTACGCTGACCTTTTTATTTTAAATTTCTCGAAAACTATCCTACCGATTTTGATCTATGATACCCGATTTTAAAGCTGACATTCTAACTTAGAGATTTGAATATTAAATCACAAAATAGGAAGATATGAAATTTGCGGATTAATAAATGTGATTTTCATTTTTAAAAAATTGTTGAATAACGTCTACATTGTAAGGAATCAGAAAATCACGCCTGTTGACGAATTTTGCATTTCGTCATTCTCAATCAAAAGGTCAACATCATAAAAAATTCACCCTGTAGAATTAAATCATCTTTGTTTTGCACCGTCCAAGAATCATCTCAGAATTCAGAACGAATACAACAGACATTTTACAACTATTTGAATTCGAAATATAATCAATAAGTACATACTGTTTCGTAAACAAGCAAAGAATTAATTAATATTCGAAATAATTTCAGGTTGTGTTCGATATTGCATAAATTACATTTGAATATGGTTTTAAAGAAATCTGTAATTTAATAAGCATTACATGATGCAGGTTAAGGGTTGAAAGAAGTAAACACTGGTTTATGGTCATAATCCGAAAAAATGTGTGTACTATTTTTGAGCAAAGTTCTGTGGAAATTAACCAACAAATGGACACAAGCGATGGAATTTAACATTAAATGACGGAAACCAAATAATACAGTAAAAATATGAATACCAAAAAAGAAAAGATGGTACGATTCATCATCATATCAAATGTATGTATGTATATGAAGGTCGAAGATAATTTGAGAAAACAAACTTACTTATCATCAGAACGAGAAAAGGAAAATAAAATTAGGATTTCTCTTTTACACTATCTTTGTCTAAACATTTTCATTCTTCTTGGACGATAAGATTAATAAATTAAACTAATTTGAAACAAATACAAACTCACATAGTGTGTGTAGAAGTAGCACTTAGCTCATAATGTATGGAAAAATAAGCTACCTAAATGTTAATTTTAATCTGGAAAATTTTAAAAATCAGAAAATATATTTAAATTTATATTATTTGGTTATGAATGAAACATTCAATATATATTCATACGTTTTGTTACATGTATCAGTTATCAATCTTAACATTTCCGTATTCCAACAAGACAAAATATTTATTCATTCTACGAAATTAAAGTCAGATTTCACATTTATGTCGTGAATAGCAAGGTAGCAAATTTACAAGCAACCTCTGGGAAAATAAAAAATAAATTGTCATTCATTAAAATCTCTTGGCAATGATAGTAAAATCAAAATGAATCGATAGGTCGTGTTTTGAGCATGGAAATTGAAACTGGAATTGACCGATAAAATGCTCACAATCTTCTGGAATTTTCATGTAAAGACTCGAAATTTGTCCAAATATTGAAATATTTGTGAGATTAATGAACGATTTTGCATGACTTTAGATAGCCTAGTGTTATCTTTCAAGAGATAATAATTCCGTAAGTTGTAGCGTAACATTTCTAACCCGTCGTTGAAACTCTGCTGAACTTTATGATAACCCTTTGCCAGAAGATTGAATTCTCAACAGAATTTGTTTTATTTGATTTAATTACTTACTTAACGCAATTAATTAATTGAATAAATAAGATTACCAATCCGATAAAAGGGGGGCTGTCGTTGGTTATGTTATGCTATGCAATGCAATGCTAATCCTATCCTAGCCAAATCTTTTTCCATATTGGCTGCTAATTTAACTATTATCAGAATGTTGTGGGTCTTTGGGTCTCATCAGTTTTTGTTTGCTTAACAAAAATTGACCCAACGCTTTTACCAATTCTTGGTTAGAAACTCTCTTGAAGTAAAACATATGCGCATTTTAAGTTTGTATAATTATAATTATCTTTGTATTCTGTAAGGCAGGGGGAATTAAAGGCAGAAGATCGCCCCCGTTTTAACACAATTAACCAACCAAAGCTTTTCTAATTTATAACGAAAGAGAATTTAGTGGGGCACAACCCGTTATCATTACATAGGACTCCCGATCTTACGTATCTGCTTGACTGGACCATACAGTGGGTCTAGTACATTGTGACTTACATATCAATCCTGAGCAAAAATACAGCCAGTCTCAAAAGAACTCTATAAGCTTCAAGGTGGGTCTCATTCTCATTAATTTGTGATCCTCTACTATTACTAGACTTCTCGAAATATTCAACCTCAAGGTCAACCTGTTAAAATGATTCGTTCATTTGCAACCTTGTTAAAATCTGACATTGGGCCAACGGTGGCTCGCAGAACGAAAGCCACGGGGTTATCTGCACCGAAGAGTGTGACGGGCGTCGCGTCTCAACAAATCTACGACCGAGAAGATAAATATGGGGCTCATAATTATCACCCTTTACCTGTCGCATTATCCCGAGGACAAGGTAAATATTTTGTCTGCTATAACTATCATAAATGTATAAATTTTAAGCACAAATGAGTGCGTGCTTAGTGCTTATCGTTTAAAATTTTGATTTGAGAGAGCACATTTCTTGAGAAGATATCTAATGAGAATTTAATTGGCAGGGGTTTACGTGTGGGATGTGGAAGATCGAAGATACTACGACTTTCTCAGTGCCTATTCTGCAGTGAACCAAGGTCACTGTCATCCCAAAATCATTGCAGCTTTAAAGGAACAGTCCGAAATTTTGACCTTGACTTCTAGAGCTTTTTATTCGGATGTTCTCGGGGAGTATGAAGAATACATTACAAAGCTCTTCCGCTATGAGAAAGTTCTACCCATGAATACAGGTCAGGTTCATATGCCGTTTTTTATCTGCAAGCTGTTATGCAATTGCATGCATTTCATTCAGTTTCTGTCTCATATTACATATAAACATTGCCCTCCTTTTTCATGCAACCTATTTGGCAAGTAAGTGGGTCTTTGTCAGATCTGTCAAATGTTGAGGATGAGCCTGTTGTTGATTGATTAAAAGTCAGATAATACATAGATGAAGTGTTTTATGAGACAGGTTTCTGAGAATGCAATGATCAAAAAATGAATCGTTTCCTATAATAATGAAATGTAACTTTTTAGGAGTGGAAGGTGGGGAGACAGCCTGTAAATTAGCAAGAAAATGGGGCTATATGAAAAAAGGAATTCCAAAAAATGAAGCAAAAATAGTTTTTGCAGATGGAAACTTCTGGGGAAGAACAATGTCAGCGATTTCAAGTTCCACAGATCCATCCTCATATGAAGGATTCGGACCGTATATGCCTGGCTTCAAGATTATTCCATATAATGACCTTAATGCACTTGAGGTAAGCCAAGCCTCTACTAAAGCGTATTTCATTGGATTATTTTATTAATTCACGCCTCTCGCATTACAAAACATATCACAATGTTTCAAGGCTGAATAAACTGAGTTCGTAGCACAGTCAATGTTGAGCATTTCGGGTTTAGTTGCTAAACTCGTTTATTACTGATCTACCCTATCACTACAAAATACAATTGATTTTTTTTTATTTCAGCAAGCTCTTCAAGATCCAACAGTTTGTGCATTTATGGTTGAGCCCATCCAGGGAGAAGCTGGAGTGGTTGTTCCACATGAAGGTTATCTGAAAGGTGTTCGAGAGATTTGCACCAAGAAAAATGTGCTTTTTATTGCCGATGAGGTGCAAACAGGCTTGGCTCGAACGGGCAGGAGATTGGCTTGCGACCACGAAACCGTCCGCCCAGATGTTTTAATTTTAGGCAAAGCTTTATCAGGAGGAGTTCTTCCGGTAAGCAAAATTAAATGCTATTAAATTCGTTAAAACTTTGATGAAATGCAGTTTTAATAATGTAGCTAATTAAATATACATATGGAATTTTGGAAAACTAGGTATCCGCAGTTCTAGCCGATGATAGTGTTATGTTATGTATCCGACCTGGAGAGCACGGATCAACGTATGGGGGCAACCCACTCGCCTGCAAAGTCGCTATGGCTGCCTTGGACGTTATGGAAGATGAAAAGCTCGCAGAAAATGCGGAAAAAATGGGTGAATTCCTGAGAAACGAACTTAGACAGTTGCCATCCGAAATTGTAAAACTTGTTAGAGGAAAGGGTCTTATGAATGCTGTTGTGATTAATCCAGGTATATGGTGTTAATTTATTTGACTGATAATAATACAAGAATGTAAGCAGTCTAATAAACTTTGGATTTCGATTTGATTTATTTTTTAGAAATCGATGCTTGGGATGTCTGTTTGAGATTGAAAGAGAATGGACTTCTTGCAAAGCCAACACACGGGGACATTATTCGTCTCGCTCCCCCGTTGACGATCAACAAAGGCCAGGTTGAGGAATCTATCGATATCATTGCGAAAACCGTTCGATCGTATTTGCTATAAATATTTCTTCTTTCCGTGTATATTTTGTTTCATTGTTTTAAGCAAAAGTTTTTATTAAGCTCAGTATTTTATTCACTTATTTAATAAAATTGACACTTGATTAACAACTACCACATACTGTTTGCAATTACATTTCAAATCATGTTTTATCTTAGCTTTATGTAACAGAAAGGATGGAAACCTGTTTTAATTAGCTGATAGAGGACATAAAATTGAAAAATGCACATTTTGAAAACAAAACTTTCAAATTCAATGTTTGTGATATGAAATTATTGAAACGCATTTTTAATATAGTCAAAATATGAATTTTCATAAATAAAAGGTGAACTGAAAATATTTTTAGATTTTTTTGGCAGGTCACATATTTAAGAACATATTATCCAAGTTAGGTTGAAAAAGTTAACTATCAGAAATGTTGACATAAGATATACCCATAAAACTGGCTAAGGAAAGTCGTTGAAAAAAACTGCTAGAATTCGGGTGGTAGAAAATAAATCTAGCATTCTAGTGCCGTAGTTCAATATTTTTTTCTGTTCTCTAAAAATACACTAATTTTAAATTAGTGTAAAATTCGGGGTCCGCCTTTGTTTTGATTTTTTCAATGGTGGTCACGAGGTTAATCTTTGAAAAAGTTCTGATGCTAAAGCATACTAACTGAATCCCGCTTCGGGGTGATTTGATATTTTTCTATGGCTGTTTTTTATATTGACTATAGCAACTTGCCCCTCCCCCTATTCTTGTCAGCTATAGAGGCCTGAGAATGACTGTAACAAGCTCTTACGACAGTAAGAGCTTGGACAACTAGCTACCATAAAACGTAAAATTTTAATGATTAGTGGGCTATTGATTGGATTTCGAGATATTGCAAAAAATGCGGGACCTACTAAAACCAACCCTAGGGTTGTTTTGTCCACAACCCTAGGGTTGTTTTTCTCAAATTAAGACAAAATCCTAAGTAATTTTTTCCACAACCCTAGGGTTGTGGGAAAAACAACCCTAGGGTTGTGGAAAAAACAACCCTAGGGTTGTGGACAAAACAACCCTAGGGTTGGTTTTAGGAGGCCCCAAAAATGCATACATTGCTTAAGAAAATAAAAAAGTGTAACAATAAAATATATGAGAAAATACAAGGTTATCTTTCGTAAAGCACCAATTTATTTACGAAAACATCGAGCCAGACGAACACGGAGTTGTTGCTATAAATTAAATAACTAATACTTATCGGAGATGAATTCAGATGATCATTATTAACATCTTTAAAGTTATAGACATTATTATTTAAAATTTAAGAATACTGACCCTGAAAATCAAACACGAATTAAATTATAACAAAATAGTAGATTTCCCTAACAATTCAAGATACTTCATCCACACTATCATAAACTTTACAAACTTTTTGAGGCTAAATCAGATTTACGGTGTAGGGTGAAAGTTTTATTTTTGTACTTCCACAGCCACTTCGTATTGAAAAAGTCATCATCAATTTTTACATATCATAGAACAGTAGACACGAAATTTCAATGTGGATTTGAATATGCTAATGTTGACTCTCGGCCCACGACGATTTCGAGATATTGCAAAGATGCATATGCTGCTTCAGAACATTCGTAAAAAAAGTGCAACAATAAAATACAAGATATCTTTCGTAAAGATTCAATTTATTTACGAAAACATCGAGCCAGACGAACATGGACATTAAATTATCCAACTAATATCACAGATAATCATTATTAACATCTTTAAAGTTATAGACATTATTATTTAGAATTCACAAATACTGATCGGAAAATCACAAACTAATTAATTTACAGACAATAGAATTTCATTATAATTATAGAGTAACTAACCTAAGCACTTTAAAAAAAAATCGGAAGATAAATTATATATTACGATTTAAGGTGAAAGTTCTAGTTTTTCATTTCCACAGCCACTTCCTTATCATACTGATGATTGTATTCATTTAAATCTTGAAGAATCGACTTGATGCTTTTTCTAACGGACGAGTTTTCTCCACGGCAGTTTGGACAATACCACTCTCCCTTGGGGGTTTTCCGAAGTCCAACGCATTTGAAGTGGAACCTTTGGACATATAATAAATAATTTGTAAATATGTATTGTATTTACGATGAATAATATTATCAATTGACATGATAGGTAACATACCATTCCAAAGGACACAGATTATTCTCACAATTGACCATTTTCCCTGATGACGTCTGTAAAGTACAAAGATGATGAAAATGAATGAGAATTATATGGCTAAATATTATATTATGTAGAATCTTATCGAATAAAACCTTACCTCGCGGCATAAACAGTAAAGAGCATCATCTTCCTCTTCTTCCTTTCCTTTCTTCTTACCCCTTGGTTTTGAAACTCGAAACCCTTTATCATCCTTATATTTCCGGGGTTTCATTTTCTTACTCTTGTTGGATTTCTTCAAAATCTTTTTAATTCTTTTCAATCCTTCTGTTGACGTAGAAGCCTTGCTAGGGTTAAAAACCCTCGTGCTATCCAACAATCTTGGACGTCCACGTCCTCGAGTTTGAGTTCCGACATCTATTTTGAACACCGTCTCCACCGTTGGTTCAACCGCTTGCATCTTCTCTTGTTGTAGCTGCTCCGTGTACCCTGCGACCACACCAAAAATCAAAACATTAGTTTTTAAAGTCAAGGTAAAAAAAAAGTTAAGAATTTCATAAATAAAAGCAATTCTCGAAAATATACTTACATTTATTCTTAAAATAATGCAAAGCCATCGAGAAAATGAGCGAACTGGAACAAGCTTTACAATTTTCTACATGCAAATAAATTAAAGCATTAATTATTAATTAGACTTTTGAAATACCTGATGTATGAAATCAAATTCTGTTGATTTTCACAATTCTTGGGAGAAGGGAGAATTGAATTTGATGGTTCCAGAATTCGAGAGCAGAGAAAACTGGGAGAATGAAAACAAAAGGTCGTTACTCTCTTGTGGTTTGTGCCAATGTAAAAATTACAATTTGTTTCTCTTTTAGATTTCTTCAAATTTATACAATTATTTCACTCTTGGTCACCCCCACTGAAGTGTTTCAGAATTTTAATCTTACCTTTTAGTCTTTTGATTAATTAATCCAAAAAGACAGAGAGATGGAATTAAAATACTCAAAGTGAAGAAAACAGGAGCAGACGTGCTTTGGTTTTCACGGAGCAGTTTTCTCTTCGATATTTTCTGCACACAATATTTTCTGCCTCTTGTCAATGAATGTTGCCGCCATGGCAGACAACGATTTTTACAACCACTAGCAACTAATCCATTTTCTTATGACATGAACACCTCAATAATGAAACAACTCGAGATAATGAACATAATATGAATACTACCAAATGAATATATTTATTATTCCAGATCATCTAATTAAAAATGAACTGTTTGATAATGATGAGTTAAATAAAAAATTGTTGAATCAATTTCCCAAATTCATAATTTACAAAGGTTTGTTTCCACTGGTAAATCTCTCGACAATCTGTCGAGTCCAGCGAGGTTCAAGTGTGCAGCATTTCGTACAATAACATACGTATTAAACTTCTCTGCGGGTTTGTCATTGAAATTCATGAACTGAATGTAACATGAGGAGTTATCAAGTCTAGTTTTCATGAAAATAAGTTTTTTTTGTAACCATAATATTACAATTGCAACAACTGGATAATTGAAAGAATATTAACAATAACAAAATACACTTTTATTTTTGAATTTGTTGGTAGTGTCGGTTGGGTAATAATACTTTGTACAGAGTTATACTGAAATTTTATGGATTGGCTAATACTTATCTTAATTATTAAAAACATTGGACAGCAGCAAGTAATTTAGAATTAAGGCCGATTTAACAAGCGTGTTGAATAAACTTATATCACGGTGACAAGAGAGCACATATTTTGAATACATTTCAAGGTGAGTTCAGATGATGTATTATTGAGAAGTGTTCCACTCCAAGTCCAATTCAAACATCTAGAGAATAATACAAATATGCAATGTTAGTTAATTATAGAGTTAGTCAGAAGAACTTACAATTAACATATTTTGGTCTTGAATATGAAAAAATTACCTCAGTCTTTTGTTTTTCTAAAGCGCTCACGACAATAGAAGCGGTTTTACCCCCATATCCAAGAAACCGTGGACTTGTGAGGTATAGAAATCGAGAATCCGGCACAAATACATATTCTTTGCCAATTGAGTCCGGATCTTCAATAACCCGGGTACGAGTGTAACTGTCAGACTCAAGACGAATGATTTCCACTGACGAGAAATGCAGCACAAAGATGTTTGGATGACGATAAGCTACATAAACCAAAATCACTGTTAATAAATCAACTCTGTTAAAATATTTTCGAGTTATTTATCATAACTCACCCACTGCCAACGGCAATTTAGACCACACAATATCTTCTCCCCGTGTCCTTCGTCCGTAAGAATCAACAAACACGCCCAAGTCAGGAAAGCACAGCAAATATTCTGGAGTAGACGATCCTTTAACTGGGTTCCAATTGCTCATTCCAACATCCAATATTGCTACAGGGAAGCTATTGAACATGTCACAAGCAAAGCGAATGTAATACATCGAGTCGTCAGAATAGTCGATGAATTCTGTTCAAAATCATAATTCTATTAGTTTTATTAGTCTAAAATCTTGTAATCGGTAAAAACAAAAAATCAAACCTTCAAGCTGGAAGTTTTTAATGTCTAGTTCGTAAACTCGATCCGAACCAAAGATTACGGAGTTTTGGGTCATTTGTATACAAGTAACTGTTTCTTTGGTATTAATTCGCTTTTTCTGAACAAATGCATTCCCATCCCATTGAAGAACATGAAGATGTTTAGGGGTTGCAGCAGCTATGTAAACTTCGCCTTTGACTCCCACCTGAACTTGAAATAGGTGACAACTCTGAATATCAGCAATTTCGTCTACAGTGAGTTTAGGCTGGGAACAAGCAGCCGCTTCGGCACATACTCGCAACACTCCCATGTGGACCATAACCAAGCGCCTGCTTTCTCCTGGATTTACAAACAAGTATAAAGTATAAATTAACAATGGAATCAGCTACAAATTTGAGATTTCAAGTTCTTCTCATACATACCTTCGATCATTACAACTGAGTTTAGGGCCATTATATGCTCCATTTGATAAATCGCATCCACTCCCTCAACCTTTACTATGGTACTCGGTTGCGATGAGATGACTTTGTGAGAGTAAAGACCGCTTTCACAGCCCATAAGATATAAATCTTTTGAAACGACGTATGCACAATTAATGTCCAATCGATTATCCGTGCTCCTGAATAATGCAGTTTTTCGGATACCGGAAATTGAGGTTCCGTTTTTCATATCCAGTAATAGATCCTCACTATCAATTGTGGTTGACGATCCCTGTAAATGAAAAATAAATAAAACTTATTTCATTATTTGAAAAACTAGTGGTGCATACAATGAAAAATAAGAAAATGAGAGTCACCTTATACGTCGAGTTTTTGAATATAGCTCGAGTCCAGAACCGCTTTTGGTCGTTATTGTTGGTCATAATGAACAGACACTTGTAATCGTCCCATGCACGAAGCCCGACTTCAGGTGGAGTCACAACTTTCAATACATATGGCAACTTTCCATGTGGGATAGGAACAGGAACTTCAGATTTGTTTATTCTCAATTCCACCTAAATTATGATTGTTTTTGTAAGGAATCGATTTTTTTTATGAGTTAAAAACATGAAAATCTTACCCTTGTTTTTCCGTTCAAAGGAAATTTTTTCAGGGGCTGTGTATTGGTTTTATTTTCACCATACATCAGCAACTTCCCATCTTTAATTTGTACTCTATGTTGTTCCCATTCTGTTTCTCTGAAACGTACACATTGAAATTAGTGAGTTGAAATAGAAAGCAAATAGATATGACAGCGAATGTCTAAATGAAATTATAATCTTACCCACACACAAACACCGAACTTTCAATAAACTCATCATCCTCATCTTCCGTTAAAAGTGTCCTGTCAGGATTTCTTGACAACTCTAATTTTATAATATCCTCTTTGGAAAGGCCGCATGATTTTTCTGCCGAAATACCGCAACGAATATGAAATACTGCGGGACAATTACTGCAGGCTGAACAGGTTCGACTAAAATAAATCGGCTCCATACATCCCCAACATTTTTCAGTCTTCATAACGGTCTTTTCTCGAAATCTTGAAGAATTAATATAAAATAAAACAATGTAAAGCTAAGATTCGGTCATATATTAATTAAACTTGATTTTACCTATGATCTATATTATTGGACTCAATTGCACGAGCCTCATGCAACAAAATGCATTCTTCCTTTCTCGGTGTTGGCAAAATTATATCCTTCTGAGTCTTTACATCTTTACTATCGTGGAGCAACGCCAGTTGTTGTTTCAAACTAGCTGCTTTTTCTTCCAGGCTTTGAACAGCTCGATGTTCGTGAACGAGGCGAACAGGTGTGACTGCGGGAGTGGTAGGATGTGGCTGAAATATGGAATAGTATCTAATTAATATATTTAATAAAAAATTAGCCGACTATATTTTTTTTAAATTCTAATAATTACCCGACTGTGCCCATGGTATTTCGAAGAAGTTGGAGTGTAGTCATGATCGTCCTTTGGTTTGCTAAACAAGTTGAACTTGGAGGCTCCCTTCTTTTTTGTAAGAGCTTCATTTTGATCTTGGAGATACTCGATCAATTTTAACTGCTGACTGACAGTAGACTGAAGCTGCACTTCCCTTTCGTATCTGTCTACATCCATTACCTCATGATCCTTGGTCAGAATTTCAGATCTAAAAGTTAAGGATAATATAATTTTCAACTCCTCAAAATACGTGTATAATACAATAAAATAAATGAAGTACATACAATGATTTATAAGACTCTGCTTTCTTCACTGCGTCCTCCAATGCAAATTTGAGAGTTATATTTTCGTCCTTCAGGTCCACCATCTGTTTGTAAATAATTCAATAAATAATTCAGTTGTTGACCAATAAAAATTATATAAAAATAAAATAGTTTGCATACCGAGTCCAGCGTTCGAGCTATTTCTTGGTTTAGCCTAAGGTTCATGTCCTTCAACTTCTGGACTAATTCTTCAAGATCTTTCTTCTCCGCTGTAATGGTTTGAAGATCACGATTCAAGCTTTCTACGCTGCGTGCCAGTGTTTCATTTGTTATTTTGAAATCTTCTAGCTTATGAGTAAGAGACTGAATCTGATTTCTTGAATGCTTTTCATGATCTTGAAGATCACTCTCCACTTCATTCAGGCGTTTTTCAACGAAAGTTTTTAGACTTTTAGCCTCGTTGATCTCAATTCTGGACTTCTTCAACTGGTCTTTTAGCAATAAACACTCTTCTGCTAATTGAGACCTGAAACCGAATAATATCGTGCCAGTTATATTAAGAGATTACAAATGCAGTGGCAGATATGATGAAATAGAATGTTCTTACCTGGCAGCTTCAGCAACTTCCAAGTCTTTTTTCTTGTTTGCAATGACGGTCTCAAAGCCTGTAAGTTGATTATCCAACATGGTAGACGCTTTTCTCAACGCAGCGAGGTTCTGAAGACATCAAAAAAAATTTTAGAAATAGATTTAAAAAAAATACTGCTATAGAAAATAACAAAGCCTTACATATTCAAGTGAAGCAATTTTTTCATTTTTCTCCTTGACCTCCTGATCTTTCTCATTTATTATCTGCTCTTCCTTCTTTTGGAGTTCTGACTTCAACTGGCTCATCTTATTTGGTAAATATTTCAATAGATAATTCAGCTATTGACCATAAAAATTATATAAAAATAAAACAGTTTGCATACCGAGTCCAATGTTCGCGTTTTTTCTTTGTGTAGCCAAAGATTCGTGTTCTTCATCTTCTCGACTAATCCTTCAAGATCTTTCTTTTCCGTTTGAATGGTTTGAAGATCACGATTCAAGCTTTCTACGCTGCGTGCCAGTGTTTCATTTGTAATTTTCAAATCTTCTAACTTCTGAGTAAGAGACTGAATCTGATTTCTTGAATGCTTTTCATTATCTTGCAGACCACCCTCAACTTGATTCAGACGTTTTTCAACGATGGTTTTTAGAATTTTAGCTTCGTTAATCTCATTTATGGATTTCTTCAACTGGTCTTTTAGCAATAAACACTCGTCTGCTAATTGAGATCTGAAACCGAATAATATCGTGTCAGTTAGATATATTAAAAGATTATGATTGCAGTGGCAGAATGCAGATATGGCAGATATGATGAAATAGAATGTTCTTACCTGGCAGCTTCAGCAAGTTTCAACTCCTGAGTAAGAGACTGAATCTGATTTCTTGAATGCTTTTCATGATCTTGTAGACCACCCTCAACTTCATTGAGGCGTTTTTCAACGAAGGTGTTTAGACTTTTAGCCTCGTTAATCTCATTTCTGGATTTCTTCAACTGGTCTTTTAGCAATAAACACTCGTCGGCTAATCGAGATCTGAAACCGAATTATATGGTACCAGTTATATTAAGAGATTTAGGATTGGAGTGGCAGATATGATGAAATATATTCGTACCTGGCAGCTTCAGCAAGTTCCAACTCTTTTTTCTTGTTTGCAATGATGTTCTCAAAGTCTGTAAGTTCATTTTCCCACATGGTAGACGCTTTTCTCAACGCAGCGAGGTTCTGAAGACATCAAAAAATTGTTTAGGATTTAAAAAAATACTGTTATAGAATATAACAAAGCCTTACATTTTCAAGTGAAGAGATTTTCTTTTTTTTCTCCTTGATCTCCTGATCTTTCTCATTTATTATCTTCTCTTCCTTGTTTTTGAGTTCGGCCTTCAACTGGCTCAACTTATTTTCATAGGAGCTTTTAATTTCTGTCACTAATCTCTGAGACTCTAACTGAATTTGCTTCCGGATTTCCCACTCCTCTTCCAACTGACCGTTGTTCATGTTCTGGCTATCGAGTCTTTTTAAGATATCTTCTTTGAGCTCCTTGACCTCCTCGACAAGATTTACTTTCCTACTAAGTTTATACCCGTCCATTTCTTCTACCGACCCCATAGAGAAACTGTTTTCCATTTGACTCATTGCTTATCCACAGTAGTTATCAATCTTGTTCCTGAAACACACAATATACCACATCGGTAAAGATTTCGCGAAAAGATTAAAACATTTTCACTCAATTATTCTCAATTCGATAAATTGCAAACATGAAATTCTGTAGTCATGCAGGCAATAAATAACCAAAATTACTTTGCTCTGGTTTAAAAAAAATAGTACTGCCTGAAATTAGTTTTTTTTAAAAACAAAGTCTTTTTCTCAACTGAAAAGCATCCCTAAACGAAAATGTCTGACTACAAACTACGAAATAAGACAAGTGGAAACCAAATGACAGAATGCAGTGATGTTTATTTTTATTCTTGGAGTAAATCACGAGTGGATTAATAAGAAATGAAAAACGGGAACTTACGGATTGATGAAAACTTTTGAATTTTGACATTTCTTAACTTTCACAGAGAATTTAAAATATTCGAAGAATTAATGAGAGAAGAGAACAACACTTTTTCGTTGTTTTCTTTGCGAGTAGAGCCGGAAAGTGAAAACTTGTAACCGCCAACAGATTTTCCAACTGACAAATTCAGCCCTCGCTTTCTCATCACAATAAAAAAGGCCGTAGCACCCAAAAGCAACTTTCTTATTTTTAATTTATCTGTCAAATTAATTACATTCAATCAAAATAACTTAATAACTTAATCCTAATATCCTGTTCATTTAGCATTAATAAATTTTAAATATTGTCTTATCGTGAGTGCTATGCTCCTGGCATTGGGCCTCATTTACTTTCAATAAGCCAGTAATTGTTATACATGGGGCAGTGTGGTGCAATACAAAACTCATTGACTTATTGAACAAAGACAATCTCTTTGTCTTATGCATTTTAAATAATAAACCTAAAATTTTGATTATGAAGATGATTATAGTTTCTTAGTTTGATTAAATAACATTTAGAAGATAAAATTGTTCTGTATTATTTTTTGTCTCTTTAATTTCTCTTGAATTAATTAAATTAGAGAAAAGTTTCAGTCACAAAGTTTAGTTTTGTAAGAATAAATAGGTAATAAAATGTAGGAAGACTTTAATTATTCTCTTCACGCATTTAACACACAAAACAATAAAATTGTAATAAAATACAAAAACAATTTTTTTTTATGCCGGCCGCCGTCTTTGGATTCCACTTATTCTGTTGTTTATGCGCTTATCAGACTCAGCCAGAATCATTAAAATGTTGTTCTTGAATCAGTTGGCTGGAAACTCAATTCTCAATTAAAATCCATTAATAAATATAAAAGGTATAAAGTCTAGTTTACATAATGGCTCATATTATTTATTGCAAAAGAAGACAATCAGAATGTCAGAAATTAATGGAAATAGGTATACAGCCATAAAACTGGAATTAGAGTTGGACATACATACATAGATTGTTTAAGAAGTTGTTCTTTAGTCTCGTTGTAATTATTATCTCATCTTTGCCGTCGTATTTGGGTTTTGTAAACCCTCCAGAGAATATATTAAAGTACTATATAGCACTATTAGATATATATTTCTACAGTTTATATCAAAGAGCTCCTAACTACTGACTAAAACTGCTCCAGGCTACTTTAACAGATATTATATACATATATGTAGCAGGCAATTCCCAATGGAACATCTTCTTACAAATTTACCTGTTATTATAAATCCACCTTACTTAGTTTCTAGGTTGTAGTTTGTAGGTAGTTGATTTCTTGGATTTCTCAGCAATTCTCCAACAATACATTAAAATTCATATTCATCTCGCATTCAACATTCAGACATAATATTCAGATTCAACCTTTTAAACCTCCAGCCGAAACTGAAGCTTAAAACTCATGGACAGTCATTCCCTAAGGTCAGCAAAAGTTATATGTAAAAGCAACAAAATATCTATTCAATTTATAACTATTGCATATCTATTTAATTTAACAACTAAATAGAATATGCAAATTTAGCTATACATAGATTTAGGGCAGAGTTGACATCATTTCCTTGTCTCTTGTCAAGAATTGGCAAAGACATTGAACCTCTAGCAACTGAACTCTGAAAGGTAATTCTATATAAGCAATAATTGTTTGTGTGGTTAAGTGTTTTATTGGAAATGGACTATATGCAATCGTTATGTCCTTCCAATCGAACATAAAAAAGTTTATAAATACTTAATCGAAAATATATTCGATAACCTTACCAAACACTACAAGTTGTGTTTATTGTTTGTCATTCTGACAACTGACAACATTCTTCACTCACTTATAGTTAATACAAGTTAAATTATTTAGTTACAAATAAAATATGTGTCATTCCTGTTCCATAGTCCATGAATATTAATAATAACAAAAAATCAGTGCATATGTGTCTCGTTCACCTCGACTCCTTGTAATTCATTCAGAAGTTCAGTGCACGATCATTGCCATTTTTTATTACTAGTATTAAAATTAAAATCTAACCAGAGGTTCTGGGCTGATCTGGAATTTATGGAATCTGGAGGTCTAATTTCTAATAAAACATACAATTCAATTGAACAGACACGGATTACAAATTGCTTATAACACGGACATCCATCAAGACGTAACAAAGAGAATAATTCATAATAACATATATCCCATGCTCAATGTAATAATATTATTGTGTGTATGTTTGTATAAAAAAAATGCATAAATAATTTCATATTCCATAGTCAGGTATATACAACTTCTATTCTGTATGATAAATTATACAAGGATTTAAGTTTATAACCATTTTCGGATAGACTTTGTTTAAAAACATGTTCTCATATCCCAATACAACATTTAAAATACAATAAAGACAGCTTATTCATTATTCAAGTGGCATAATTATATCCAAGTAACTAACTAGTAGTATTGGATTATCAGCACTGAAGTCTGTATATAAAGGTTAGTCTGGTAAGTTAATGTCTATCATTTATCGTCACCTTATCTCACTCTATCCGTATTGATATTAGTAGTAAGTTTTGTGTCTTGGGAGATGCTCATGCATGAATAACAAGAATAATGTATAACTTGTAATAGAATAATTAAAGAGTTATATTTAATGTAAATGATATGTATGTAGTATGCTTTTACAGGTTGAGATTTAAAAATGGTTATGTTTTGAAATATATATAGTATAAAAGGATACAACTGAAACTATGGGGAATCAGAACTCGTCATTTTCGGAAGGAGGTTCCAAAGAGTCGAAGAGTCATCATCACCGCGAGCGTCAATTACTAGAGAAATCGGCGTCATGTGGCCTGATAAGAAATGATGGGGATAAGAGCAACAGTAGTGACAAACTCAGTCTATCCTCCAGAGGTTCAGAACCCAAACTCGAGATCCGTTGTATAGACACGTCAATCGCAGAAAAATCACAAACAGAGATCCAAAGTCAATCTCAACTTTCATTAGAAGGAGATCTGAAACCGTCTATTTCTAAGGAATCACTCAAAGTGAACAATAGACATCATTATAATATTCATTCTCCAAGTGTGCTTCTGAATTTCAAGGCTGGGGACAAGAATTCCAGTAATAAATTCAAACATCCTCAGTGTACTTCTTCTCAGGGACAACAGAACGCTACAACGAATTCGAATAGTAGTTTGTTTGCACGACGAAGTAGCTCCACCCTCGAGTTCATTTCCAGTTCCAAAAGCCCTCTGAGTAATTTGATTAAGGGAAAGTTTTGTAAAGGGAGTTGTGATCGTTTAGACGTAAGTGGTAAGGGCAGCGAAGTATCCGTTTTGAGTCCTACTGGAGCTTTGGGAAGGATTGTCAAATCGGGAAGTGACGTTTTGCTTGCTAGTCAAAAAATGAATTGCAATCTGGACAAATTTGCAAAGGTGATTTTTAATTTGCTAATTTGATTGTTTATTCGAGATTATAATTAAATGGAAATATATGCAAAGACGTATATCAACCGACTCATTGTGATAGTATATTACATTTATTTTTTTCTGTCTGAAATCGTTTATTAGCTTCTGGCTCAGCTCTCTGGATTTCAAAAACAAGGTTTGATATCCCAGCCAACCTTTGAGGTAATTTAATTTTAAATAAGTTATTGGTCGAGAGTAATCAAAATTCGAAAATTAATTTCATTATTCATATAGTAATAAAAATGATTTTATTAATTCCATGTGTAGAAACATCTCATTCCCCACGGTCCTGTAGCAGCCAAGTATTTGTGGAACTTTTTTGCAAATCATAAAACAGCGGATACCATTTCTGAGAGCAGATTTGTCCAGTCCGCAGAAAAGATCTACGCACTCATTACGGACAAGGATCAAATCACTTTTTACCTCAAGGTTAGTCAATTACAGTACCATAGTACATAATATGCACATTGGTACATTATGCAATATGCAATTAGACCAAACAAAACAAGATTGGATTTAGGTCTTCTCACGTACATAAATATGACATAAATCCTTATAACAAACTTGAACCCAACTCATGAATCATGATTAAACTAATTTTGTTTCTCATACTAATCTTAAATAGAATAGCAATAGTGTTGGCTTTTGTTGTTTTGCCATTATGAATTCATTATTCATACACACACATGCCAAGTAAAGACTATGGTGTTTCAATTATGACATAATAATATATCTGATGACATTGTGTTGTATGAAAATTCTAGGAACAATTCCAGTTCTAATTTTATGTGGAATATATTATGTTACTTTATTATGAGCAATATTGGATGTAGATAGTTAGTGTAGTGTAGTGAAGCATGTTAGAAGAGCCTCTGTGCAAAATTAGTTACATCATTAGATGGAAAATTGGTTTGGCACACACACTGACACGACTACATTTCATGACTTTCTGCTATTTGTTTTAATTTGAGTACAAAAACCATGAACTTATATTTTTTAGATTTTCGGATACGGGAAGGATGTTGTGGAACGTGATAGCTTCATGGACTTTCTCATAAGTGCATACCAGCTTTCCACGATTGGGACAAGTGATTCTGGAATGGAAATGCGGAATTCTGAGGATTTTGATGGAAAGGAATGGTTGGAATCTGTTATTAAGTCTTGTGTAAGAATTGCTAATTTTATGATGATTCACTATTGAACGGATTACGATTCATCCGGATATTCCTGATTAGAATTGAACAAACTATACGCATATGTAATGATGATATGAAAAGTTTAAAACTAATTCCTTTGTTTTGTTAAAACCAGTTTCACATAAAGGAGGACATGTCAATCTGCTTCCTCTCTAATTGGCTCCTCACGAACCTCCCAAGACTTCACTTATCCATGCACAAATACATCCTCCATCAACTCACAACTGGTTACACTCAGCTTACGACTGGAAATAAAACAATCAACGTGAGTTCAAAGGCCATACCGGGCTATTTTTGGACTCTTAATTCTGTTGAGACCTTCCTCCACGCATAATCTTCTCATCGTTTCATTAACTTACTTATTGAAGATTGCGACATTGTAAGGTTATGATAATGTTGTCCATTTCTATACAGATGCCATCCTCAGGGGTCACTTCCATCAGCCGTTTTGATGCGCCTAATGAATGCAACAAGACTGAACCTTCAGCTCATCAAGAGTCCTCCAAATTTAATCCTGTGCTACTTTGGCTTTTGCGATGCTCATTGCCTGGAAAATTCGTTTCAATTTTCGACAGAAAACCAGACCAAGCTTCGTCGCAATCTCGTGCTCTTAATCCAACCCAACTGATACATCAATTGGTATAATATTACCTTTAAACTCAAATTTGATTGTATTCACAATAGGTTGAGTAATTCATGTAGTTGATAATGATGATGATTTATATAGATGAGTCGTAAAACAGATCCAGAAAATTGGTCCCGTTTATATGATAGTGGTGATGATGGATTGAGTATCAATCGATTTCAATTCCATGTTTTTAATTACAAAGGACCTACATTAATGATTGTAACCGCGGATAATGGGTACAGTATGGCAATTGCTTCGGATGGCGAATGGAAGGAAAGTTGCCACTTTTGGGGAGGTGAGGACACAGTTCTTCTTCAGCTGACACCAGAGTTTCGAATCGTCGAACGTAAGACTTATTTTAAATGCAAATAAACGTCTTTAAATGTTATGAATTTCATCAACTAATTCCAAGTTTTTTTAGGAGGTCCAAAAATTTTATACGTAAATTTCTCGATTCGAGGTTATCCTTTTGGAATTCAAGCTGGGAAAGATCCAAAGAATGTGTCCATGGACATCAAACCTGATTTCGCCTACGCACACTTCAAGAAAATACCTTGTCCAATTTCAAAATTTGTAGTTTGGGGGTGTGCCCCACAGCAGGCCAAGTAAGAAAAATCCCACACATTTATAAATTATTTAAGATATTATCTTAAAATTGCAGTTGTTATTTTCTAGGGTCTGCCAATCAGAGTACAAAAAGTGGGAAGCGAAGCAGTGTGAACAGATAAAGAAAGTTAATATCAATTCAGCAGAATGGAAAGAAAATCCTGACAAGTATCTTTTGGAACTGGCAGGAGCCTACAGAAGTTACAATAACGGAAGTTAGAAAATCTTGTCGGTAGAAAAGTCTTTTTTTTTATGGTGTTGTCGTTTTCGCCATCAAATCGAACTTTTCAGTAGTCAATTAGCCACTGAAGATTTTTATACCGCAACGACATGGGTAGTTTTACTATATAATTTTAGTTTTTTGATCCATGGTACGATAACTTCATTTTAAAATTTCGACCTTTATAGTAATTTAATCACATATTTTTGAGTAATTAATTATTAAATTATGCTATAGAAAATGGCAATATTTTGGAAGTTTAGTTAGATAGTAGTCAAGCAGAATCAAACTTCAATCTAATGCATCCCCATTTTTGTGATATAATTTAGAATCATGTGCTTCAATCATGGTCAATCAATCGAGCTTTCTTCTTCAAACTTATTAGCTCTAGCTTGGCCTTAATAATGTTGTATGTATGTGTATATTTTACAACTTGCTCTAGCTAAGCAAGCGTTATTTTGAAATACTTTTAAAATGAATAAAACGGATCAGTCAAGAATGTGAAATGAACAACAAAAACGAAATATTGCTAGAAAAACTGTTTCTTATTGAAATTACTTATATATAAAAGACTAGGTTAACGATTTGAACTATAATTTCGTCATGTCATCTATCTATGTCTCATGTAATAATCGATAACCGTTGAAAAGACTGCGAATCCGACTGCACCAAATGTTCCAGCTTTGACTCCAGCTATGAATGAATATTATTTGTTTAACGAATCCAAGAACATAATCAACAAACAACTTTAAAACGACTAATGGTTTAAATACCTCTTAATCCTATCAATCCACCAGTCAAACCTCCAGCCATTGTTCCATTCTTCCAGTCAGCTTTCCCTCGATACTACATTTGTTTTTGTAAAACAAAAATAATATGAACATTCATTTTTCAATTTTAAAATGTTTAAATTTTACATACCGATTCGATTGCACATTCCACTGAGG
>JAQGBQ010000083.1:0-44244 GCA_034698485.1 Vertagopus arboreus
TTTCGAAAAACAAAAACCTTTATGGCTACCTATGATTTTTTTGCAAAATTTAGAGATATTCCACTTCAAAATCGGTCGAGTAGTTTTCGAACCTATAGAAGTTTCACCCTTCACCCACGATGTATACTTTTATTAATATAGATTATCACAAGAACAAATGTTGTATTAATAGTAATAAGACACGATTCATTCAAACATTTGTTCACAGTTCGAAAAAATTTATTACGAAGAACGGATGATTTGTTTACTTTCTTTGTTTACAAACTTCAACTTAAGAGTTGAAAAATATTTCATTGGAATATCACTTGTGTATAATTTCGTCAGAGATCGATAAGAATGAATGAAATGAAACACGTGTGGGCACACTTCTCCGTAATTCCAAAATACTATAATCTGGTTCAGATGTTATGCAAATTCTCTGCAAATTTCCCAAA
Source organism: Vertagopus arboreus (assembly GCA_034698485.1). NCBI lineage: Eukaryota > Metazoa > Arthropoda > Collembola > Entomobryomorpha > Isotomidae > Vertagopus > Vertagopus arboreus. Next base: position 435 of record JAQGBQ010000083.1, read on the forward strand.
TCCTCATTTTGTAAATCCTTGTTTTCTTTAGCCTTTTTTTAGTTTTACCCACAAATTGGAATGTATAAAGGTTAAATATATTACCTATTTGGTATTTAAAGTTTGCAATTCTTTGCAAAGTTCATGAATCCAGCTGATTAGGTGTGTATATGTTGTGTCATTTGGTTTCCCGTGATACGGTAGATGCACAAATCGAGGTCACCTCGTGGGGCTTTGTTTTGTTTTATGTGTCTTACACTTGTACGAATTTTTGAGAGTATTAATAAAGCACAACAAGGCACCAAATTACATACTAGTTAGTATATGTAAACTGCATATAAATTTTTTTTTTTTTTTTTGCAATAAATTGATCATGGATTCGCGGGACTAGTTAGCCTATTACAGTGAACTTACACCTGTCTCACCAACTTTGAATCATTTTGATTTTCGGAAATTTCTTGTTTTCCCATTTGAATTAAATTAAAATCTGAATTTAAAACAGTACTTCAAAAAAGGACTCTTTAAATTACATTTAATTTATTTAGGGTTTTTCTTTTTATAATTTTCGCAAGGGATCCACACCTGAATTTGATACCGACACCTGAAGAGGTTAGTTAGAGATGCTTTTTTGTTTTTAAATATTTTTAAAATTTAACATCCGTAAGAAGAAACTTTGTTCGTACACGTTGCAAAATTTACAATGGGATTTAGTACGTAAATCAAGTTTTAAACATTGAACTGAATTTAATAATCAATCATATAGGAAATACACATGTAAATGTTTAATACAATTAGAAAACAGTCAACTAAATTATTTTTGGCTCCGGACTTGCTGGAAATATCTGCTTTATAGCTTTTCATTCCAAATACAAAAAGTAATTTAAATGCAGTTCCACAATTTGCATTTTGCGATTTTGCTTTATTGATCCGCAATTATTTTTAATCTATTATATTTATATTGATAACACCGGATAAATGTGGGATTTAATATGAAACGATTTACGGTATTGGTTAGCCATTGCAGTTAAAAACCACTACTCAATGCGTGTATTTCCTTATTATATCCTTTAGCTTATTATTATCGAATCTTCTATTGCGGGATAATAATGGAAATTTGCAATAAATGTTTATATTATTTACCACACCGTTTCATTAATTGCAATCAATTAAAAACAAGCGGAAACAGGTTACGTGGTTTCCTCTTAATCCTCATTTGACCTAAATTGCTTTCCATTTTCTTCCCCAGTTTAAATTTTAAATTGTACATTGATATTCAATAATTCATATGAAAAATATATATCTATTTCAATTTGTATGGCCGGTACATTTATTTACATTTAATTAATGATAAATTATTACTGCAATCGCTATTATTTAAAAATTAAAATGTAGATTTGAACATTTAATTCCCCGATTTGTCAGATCTTTTTGAATTAATTCTGTAATGAGTCAGGCTTTTAAATAGCATAGCTAAATGTGAAATATTTAAAATATTTCGAATATTTTTCATTGTGTTTCCATTCTTTGTTCAAGATATTTATTCAAGGAACCTTTTGCTTGCCGTAATTAGAATTGACCTTAAGACATCAAATTTTTTATCTGTATTTAAACTCTGTTCATTTTAATTCTTAAAATATTCGCACTCCATTTGACTATTATACGGCCTTTCTACATTCCAATTTCAAGATTTTTTAAAATGTTTAATGTTTACTTCGAAAAGGAAGAGCAGCGTTCCCAATTTTAGCAAAGTACGTGGGACGACAAGCCACATACTGGTGTTTCCCTATTACCCTGTCCTTTCTGCTTATATTTTAACGTATGATATGAATCTATATCGGAGCCAAATGTTGTTAGATAAGTGACGTTGGCTTATTTACTTTAGACATTAGTCAAAGACGATGAGACAATTTTCAGCTAAAAGAAATCAGAAACAACTTGTATGATAATTTTAAAAGACCAATGCCGGCAATATAGCAAGCATATACAACTACAACCGTTAACCGTAGCTTATCTTTCGTAATAGCTCTAAGTATCAAACTTAGTTAGGTGTTTCACATTACATGACAATCTTTATTAAGGAATGAAACCTCTTTATGAGAATGTTAGTGTATGTTCTTCTATCCGTCCGTCCATAAGCGCTCTAACTTTCGGACGGATATTCCGTTTTTGGATAGCGGTTGAAAGGTTCAGGGGACGGATGAATTCGAAAATGGGCGACATCGTTCGCACAAAGATTTTGAAAGTACAGCATAGGACAAGTAATAAATAATTTTTAAGGGCGATTAAACAAATTGTGCTACCACATTGTCGTGGGGGCGTGGCGTTAGAGAAAGTGGGATTTTCATACAAAATCATTATTACGATGAAACCGTTCACAAAAACCTGTATTTGACCACCTCAAAAATTGTACTAAAAAACCTCGTACAGACGGATAGAATCGAACGGTTTCAACCCTTCGCTACGTGCGGTTGTAACAGTTTATTTATTGTAACTTGCACTCAAAAGTTTCCAAATGCCACGATCCTATGCCGAGAAGTCAAGTCAACACTCATTCCTTCCTTATTATAGAAATCTTTCAGAATATGTTTATAGGTTTGTCCTATTTCAGAATTGGCGATAAGCCCATCAGGCGATATGTATAATGGGTAGCTATAGATTTTAATCTTTTCAGCAGAAAGAAAGAAAGAGAGCACACCGAAAAATAATCGTCATGTATGAGTCTTCCCGTTCATTCAGATTTTGGAGCATTCACAATCTCGCTGATGAATGACTAATTTTCGCAAAGTATCTGACCCTGTTGGCTTGTTGGCATTATTCATTGCCTAATTCTTGTTTGGAAAACAGTCTCAATTCATAATTGGAATACGATTTTGTCAGTTCGAATCCAAACTATACATCTGGTGCTTTGGAGCTTGACAGTGGTTAGAAGTTAGAAGCAATTAGTAAATGCATGCAAAACGAACTATGATACCACACGATAAAAAAGCTCTAGTTATAGTTGTTAAAATAGAAATCAAATTGGTTTATGACCTTGGAGATGTTGAATAGTTGCTTGATACTCGGCTAACCGTTCGTCAACATAGTCTTGAGATTGAGCAGCTATGATTTGGGCAGTTGAAAGTCCGTTTTCGTCATCTTCTTGAGAAGGCATTGATGCTTGTCGACATTGTCGCATATAAGCTTCCGGATCTATTCCAGGTGGGTACACAATTTCGACATCAAATGATGGTTGAAGACTGAAATCTGGGCTGAAAACCTCTCCTCGTGGAGGTGGTGGCATTGATGGAAATCCAACTGGTGGACTTGGACTCTTTTGAAATTAAAAATATAGAATGTTACAGAATGGGGAAAATATATTTGAAATAATTGTGCCGATTAATTTTTGATTCTTACGGGTATGATTGGTCTAAAGAAAGGTCGAGGTCCCATCATTGGGTGCGGTATCGGTGACATTGGTGACATTGAAAATGGTACTGGTGTACCAGGAGCAGGACTCCACCGTGGAGGTCCAAACTGAGGGGGTACTGGAGACCCTGATCTTGGTATTGGTGACATAGGTCCACCCACCATAGGCCTAGAATACATTAAATTATCACAACAATAACACGTACTTTGGTTTTGTTTGCATGACAAGTTTATGTATTTTTAAAATAGAATTATATCACTTGATTACCTTATAAGGAATGGTGGCGGCGACTGGGTCATCCTTGGAGGAATTGGAGAAGCCCATCCTGGTCTGGGTGGGGGTGGTCCCCTGAAAGGGGATTGTGGTCTAGGTCCTCCGGGACCTGGCCACCTTGGTGGGCCGCCTGGCCCTTGTCCCTGGGACATTTTGGGCTATCGTTTTGCTTTCCAGTGTATCACTTCAAATAAACAAGGCGTTTATTTTCCCAACACATCCAATTCTGAAATCCGAATATTTTGATTTTGAGTCGGAAGCGGAACTATGAACTTTTCACTGCTTGAAAGCTAAATGACGTGAATTTGCTGATGTTTTAAACTGAACACAAACAATCACTGTAATAAACTTGTCAACAAACGATTCTGTAGAATCAACAATCCATTTTCGGTGAGAAGTATTTCAATAATACGGCATAATATCACTGAGCGGAAGTTAACGTGTTCTCGTTACCCGGATTAAAAATTAAGCCGGTGGTCCATGCAGTAAATAGAAATTAATGCAAGGGCGTGTATGAATTGCGTTTTTAAACGACTCTTTAACAGCCCCCGTTGACAAGAAATTATATATATATATATACGTATAATATTAGTTTCTCGACAATTTATCCTGTTCTACAATTCCCATGAAATGAGATTAGAACTAGAAACTAGAACTGACTAGTAGTCGCTATTAGAATCTTTTACAATGAGCAGGAAGTTTTTTGGATAGGATTCATAGGATGATTGGATATGTTTGTACAGTGTAGGTTTGGAAGATTAGGGTAGATTTAGATAAGACTCTTCGAGATGCCGACCGAGAAAAAGAGTTCATCTCCGCTTATACATTTATATTAGAGGTCTTCTAGCAGAACTAGTTATAGTTTAAACTAATCTTTACGCCTGCATTCATGATGGGACAGACAGACTGAAGGCATGTAAAATCTTCCTACATGGAAAGTATTGAAGAAAACGACCTCCTAAAATTAGATTTTGGCAGTGCAGATATCTTGAGATGCATTCGGCAGCCCCATTCTAAGATTCAACTGGTTAGTTGCTTGCTTCTTATATTCTTAAGGAGTATTGATAGTCTACTGCTTCATGAGGTGTGTAAAAACCGGGTATTTAATATCACAGAAAAGCGTGTTGGGGTTTCGTACCGAGCCGGCCGATAAGACACGGACGAAAACCCGTAGTTTGGGACATCATCATACTCATACCTACCTATATATAAAAATAAATACATTGACTTGCTTTGGGATGATAAAATTAAATTGTATAATGACACCGGTTCTCTGAAACAAAATTACAAAGAGTTTAAAGTAAAACGCTTGTCTCAAGTCTTTTTGGTTGTTGCCCTTTTCTTGCTTGACTGATTCTTCTGGCATACTGGGGTTTTAGATTGTAGTACAATTCGCTGCATAATTTACCCATTGACATTGCTTCACAATAAGTAAAACCTCGACCTACACCTATACTGCTTAATGAATGACCTCTTGACAGATGGGCTATTAACTGATAAAACTATTTACATCTTTTGTTATGAATTTCATTCACAGTGCCCTGATAAGACAATGGCCAAGAAGATATCTAGACATGGGAAATCCGTCATGGCAGATGTATGTACACCATCCGAATAGTCTTTATGTATATTTTATAGACTATGAGTGTAATACTAAAAGCATATTTTTAATGCAAACAGATGGATAAGATTCAAGAAGAAATAAATAAATTTTATCACCGACTGGAAACATTAGAAAAAGCTTTAAAATACCGTCCTCTAACTAATGACGAGAGGTATGTATGATGGGGATTTTTTAAATCGTTTTTCATAAATCTATCAACACACCCTCAAACACCTATTGATGTTTAAATGACTATTTTAATTGGAAAATTTGTGCAGGGAACAGACGGAAAAAGAGGTGATAGAAATCCGGAAGATTTTGAAGAAACAGGAAAATGATCTTGATGCCTTACGAAACGAGAATAGGAGCAACGCATTTATAGCCGTTATTCTCATAATTTTGTTCTTCCTTGTTTTTGGATTGTATCACATGTACTTAAATGCCACTAAGACTGAGTCTTCTGTTTAAGTAAGTTAAAAATTATAAGAAATAACAAGTAATTTTGAATACAATTTATTTCATTATATGCTTGTTTTCGAATAAACAATTGTACATGGGTTTAAACTAGTGTGGAATTCCAAAAAACACCCAATTATATGCTCTTCTGAATTGTCAAAAATGTTTTTAATGTGTTTATAATTAGTATTGTATATTGGTTCTATTTATATTTATAAAGTTCTTTGTTCGAAGGCTTAGTAAATGTTATTTAAAATTTGTAAACTACTCGGTAATTTACTAATTTTTATAAGGCTGATATTTCTGTGGATGGATTGGTTTCCTTACAATAAGCTGCACAAGTGATTTCAAGTGATAGAATTTCATCAGGCACATTGTTGCATGCAGAGCACGATTAGTTCATAAATTATACTTTAGTATTGAAATGGCATGGACCATGATACTGAAAATCTGGTAACAGTTAAAAACATATCTAATAATCACTAATGCGAATAATAGGGATATGTAGTTGGAATATATAGTGACTTATGGAAAGAAAAGTTTAGAATAAATTATCATTAGGTGGTAACTACCTTGTCCCTTGAACTCATCTTCAGTTCTTCTAAATTATCACATAAAAGTTTCTCTAACATTTCTTCAAGTCTTCTACTACAACAATTATGCAGTTATTACAAATTCAATTTGTGGATTAGTTTCTTAAACGTATCACGTGAGGAGTTCAAACGCTTCTGACTTGGGTTATACATTTGGTATATTGGTAATAATGTACTACGTATTTCGTCTACAACACTATATGATTAATTAGTTAGTCTATTATTATAAAATTACGTCTTGTTTTGAGGTTTCACTACTATGTTCTAGTAGCAATCTAAAAATCATAGCTAAATATAGCACACTATGATAATTCCGAAATATTAATTCGTTTTATAAAATGGCCTCGTTTTTTGATCGGCTTGGCTCAAGTAGAGAAATGATGCGGTGGGGGGTGTTGAAGGCTTCTGGGGGAAGTTGGTCCATGACCATGACTGGTATGAGGATGGTTGTTGTTGTTGTTGTGACCGGAATTGTTCATTTGGTATTTTAATAGACTCTCGAGATGAAGAACGCGTTGCTCTGTGGCATTCAAAGCGCTCATTAATTTAGAGTTTTCGACCCACAAATCTTTCATTAATAATTCGGAATGAGCCAACTTTTCAGCCTAAAATGATAAAAAACAAAGCAATGTATATAAACAATCTGGACTTGATATTTATGAATAAAATTTAATCAAAGCATCTACTCACTTGCTCTCTGTGTTTAATGGCTTGTTGTCGCACGAGCTCATGGCTTGCATGCATTATATTTTCCCAATTAGACGTTTCTGAATCATGTTTGCATCGTAGTTCTAAATCATTCAAGAGAATGAGTTAATTAGTATTCGTATGTATATAAAACCACAAATTGAATCATTCTGCAAACCGGAAACAAATACCTGTAAACATTTTGTCAGTTTCCATTTCCTTTTGCTGCAAGGTTCTTTGTAGAGCATAACATTGTTCGTCTCTCTGTTTTAATTTTGACCGTAGAGTTTGCAACCAACCTAACTCGACATGGCACCAGGCTTTCTTTCCCTGGGTTGATCCAGGAGGAGCCCATAAATCTGGTTGATAGCTGTAATTAGGTGAGATCATTCCCCATCCACCCTGAAAATCAAATTATGAATCATATAATATATTTAAATGTGAGTTCTAGATTTCTAAATAGTAAATCAATGTAAAGACGGTTTAAAAACTATTTTCAAAGGGAAATGGCTTACTGTATTATACGTGTAAGGTTGGTCTGATACAGGAATGAAGGGTAAACTGGAGCTTTTATCAACAGAATGTGCGTATCTCTGGGGCCAAATCGACATTGGTTGGATGGGTTCTACCTTAGATTGTTGTAACATTTCCAGCAGACTTTTCGATTTTTCTTTGGAGTCTCCAACGTCTTTCCATATTTGCATGGGTTGGGGTGAAGGAGAGGTTTTTGGGACCTGCATTAAGATGCATTAGTATTATGTTTGTTTTTTTAATGCACAAATAATTGCTACAATACCTCATACCTCTGGCGTCGTTCGTCGAATTTGGTCATCCTTATCTTTACATGTTCGCTCAAGCTGAGCAATTTGGTATTTGTACTTTTCTTCTTGGTTCTTTAACTGAAATTCTAGCTGACGGACGTGGTCTTTCATCATATCCATCATTCCACTTTCTTCCAATGTACTTTGCTCTAAGAATATATGAATTTCTCTTTTAGTTTTGTTTGGCACAAGAAATTCTCAAATTGAAGTAACAAGTTTGTTAAAGAGTCCTACCTTCATCAGCCAATGAACTTAACCGACTTTCATAATCTTTGCATTTCTTCGAAAGAGCTCCAACTTGCAGCTCTAAACGTCCGCATTCTTCCATCACTTTGTTCTATAAAAAAAATAGTAACAATTATTTTGTTAAATAACAAAAAATTATTTGGCAACAGTTTATAAATATTATTGTAAATGTGTTTTTCCGTACCTCCCACTGCTTTTGATAGTTAGTAACGATGGAGTCTTGTTCTACTTTTATAGAATTCAGTTCTTTCCTTAAGCCTTCACATTCGTCTTCTAAATCCGTAACTTGTCTTTCCAGACTAGCCCTCTCTTCTATTGGAGGTAACCTGTTGTCATTTAATTGCATTGGCATAAATGCGTCTTCGTATTCGTTAATTTTTGTTGCGAGATCATGAAACTTTTCATCCATGGCTGCTCGGTCTTGTTCATAAATTTCACGAGCCTCCTGAAGCTTATCATGCCAATAATCTTCACATTTCTCATATTCTACCCGCAATAAATCTAAACTGTTTTCTAAATCCGAGCACTGTTCCTTTAGTTCTTTCTTTTCCTTTTCAAACGCAGCTTTAGTTTCAATTGCTTCAGTTTCTAATTTCCTAATTCTTGAACGTAACTTTTCAATTAATTCACTATCATTCTCACTCAACGCTTGATTAGACTCTGATGGAACTTGTTGAGTCGAAAATTCTGGTTTCAAAAACGAATCTTCCATATCCATGTCAATAGCACTTTTGGCATCAAGACTCTTACTTTCCTCCGGATGGCGGTAACCAAGTTCGTTTTTCAGACACCGATTTTCTTTCATTAGGTGTTCCTTTTCAGATATTATGGTAACTATTTTGTCCTTGACCGTGTCCATTTCTATCTCCAAAGCTTTGTACTCTGAATCCGATCTCTCATTTGAAATTATTCCTTCAGGATAGGACGGAGAATCAGTTGAACTCTCTCCCATGCAAGCTGCCAAGCTCTGACAAAAGATAGACAAACAAGAACTGACATTAATACACTTTGTCACAACTTTACTTCCTGTGTAATCACGTCTCTGAGGTGGGTAATTAAAAACCAGAGCATACTATGTTCTACAATGACAATGCATAAATATATATATTATTGTACAACTCGTATCCTTACAATGGCAACAGGCACTGGGAAGTTGCCAGAATCCGGTTGGCTACACGACGAAGTAAAAAGAGTATCTATAGAATTTTCCAATTCCTCGGGATCTAGACGGATTAAGAAAAGTATCCGGTTTGTACTTTCACAACACATCGTAAAATATTATAGACATATTCACCCACACATACCATCAGGAAGACCGTTTATCTCAAAACTTGGGTTGAATTTGCCAATTTTTTCTAAGGGGCTGTCAGTGCACTCTTCCATTTTGTCATCTGTATTTGATACAGCTCTAGAGCCTTTTCTTTTCTTATTTGTAAACGATCGTTTCTCCTGTGAGGTCTTGAGAACTTTAACTGTTTCTTTCATTCCTTCTAACTGAGCTGACAACTCATCGTTTTGGTCCCTCAAAAGTTGCATTTCCCCATAAGCCTTTATTAATTTCCCCTCGTTGTTGGCTGTAGAATCAACAGTTCTTCTTTCCATTTCAAGGAGCTAGAAAGACAAGGTTCTTTGTTATTTACTTTTGTTCATGATTTGTATAACAAACTATACAATGGACAATCAAAATATGGATAACATACTCGATTCTCTAAATCTACATATCGGGATATCTCCTTTTCTAAATTATTTTTTGTTCGGTTGAGATTTCTTATTTCTTGATTTAGATTCTGAAGTTCACGTTCCAGTGCCGAGTTTTCCTACACAAAAATTTTGATGTGTCAAATATTATTTGTATGTTTTTTTTAAAAAAAAAATAAGATATGGTTTAATTACGTTATTTAAACTTGTTAACTGCAGTTTTAATCTCGTATCATCCTCGTATAATGACTTTAATTGCGACTCGGCAAGTTGCAAGGCTTGCTGTAAAGTATCCTTTTCGACAGAAAATTTGAGTTGTAATTCTTGAATTTGTTCAGTGTATTTGGCTTCCATTTTTCGAAGAAGAATTTGACTATTCTTTTCTAAACGGGCATTTTGTTCGTCCACCTCTTGAGCCAGTACGGTTGATCTTTGATGAGCTTCATAAACGTCTGACTTTAACTTATCTCTTTCACATTCCATGCTTTCGCAAACTGACCTGCATTTCGTCAAGCATTAAAGTTTATATGAAAATGATATTTTTTTTATAGTTCGTTTAGCGATTGTGTTGAGTTTCATTCAAGACTAACCTGAGATATTGGGCTTCTGTTTTGTATGTAATAAGGGCAGTTTGAACAACAAGGGGTAATGTGTCTTTAGAATTATCTGCTTCATCCTCCAAAGCTTTAGTCAAATCCTTAAGAAAAGTCGTATACAAATTAAAATATGTAAGTGTCGCGTAAATATAAGAATTAATTACCTGGACATTTAATGAATGTAATCTGGAATTTGCTGGGAATCCCATGTCTTTCAAAATTCTGATTCCATCTTCTTGAATAATTCCCAGTTGTGACCAGAAGTCTAGCACCATTCCAACTTTTGTGAAGCTAAAAAAACACCAACATTATTTTTAAAAAATATATATTAACTTAAACCAGTTTTTGGTTAAAAAAATACCCAGAGTTTTGAGGATCAAGAATAGAAAAAGCACCACGGTCACGATCTCCGATGGCAATGTTCGAGAAATCAGTTCGGGTGGCATTCTCTAGCAATGATGAGGTTCCTAACAGTGGACTAGATGATAACGTCGACAATGCAGCAGCATCGCTGAATTTCTGAAATTAAAATAACAAGTTTCACTCTCAGTTCATAGTTTAAAATGTTGATGCTTTTGGTAAGAATAATTTTCACAAACCTTCAGTTTTTCAGGGGACGGTGGATTCTTTCCTCGAAGCATTTGAGAAAGTTCATCCAGACACACTCGTCCATCGTGATCCGTATCTAGCTCTTGAAAAAGCTCTTTCATCATCTATAATAGAAATATTTGAATTTTTGTAGATTTTAAATTTTTAATTTATAAAAGTTAACAACACTGCAACATACCTCTTCAGGAGCTTGAAGACCGATGCAATTACAAACATTCGCAAGTTCTTTCTCGTCCAAATATCCATCTTTAGCTAGTCCCAATCTCTGACAAAATTCAACTAATTGATCTGTGTCGAATTCCTCCCCCATTTTTACTCGTTTTGACTAATTCTTGAAATTCTTTTATAAAACGGTTTTCTTCTTCGTATGGTTAAATTCTCCAAGTCAAGGGCATACATTCGATTTGGTAATGACCGACACCGAATGAATGGTCAACATGTATTTTCACCGTATTTTTGTTTAAACAACAAACAAGGCAAACAATCTCTAGTGTCCAGTTATCTGTTGAATACTCTTGAGCTTCCTTGATAAGGCTTTCTGATTACAACCTGAAATTGCACAAACACATCAATCGTAAAGTGTGTTATTTTAAAGCTCAAAAACTGACACATCATAAAATATTATTTAATTACCCGACGTCGTAGGAATTTTGAAGGCCTCTTCAAATTGGATGGAATGAATCGTTGATAATGGAATTAGCGATATTTAAATATATAGCTGCAAAAAATCACAGAAAGAAAGCCCTAGCCTATAGTCCAGTAAATCTAATGTTGCTTATGGCATGTTACGAATAATAATTTACGATCCGAACGAAATGAATGAATGTATGTAGAATGACGAGAGTCCTAATTATACTTTTAACTTTTAACTTAACACATTTAATAACCAACTGCTGCTGGAGATAATTTTGTAGTCTAAAAGCAACTCTCTAGTTGGGATGGATGATTTAATTATCGCATATTTTTTGCATTTACTCCCTGACCTTCTTTGAGGTGGAGAATAGTGGAGATTGAAAGTTAAAGTTAAAAAGAATTTTGAGTGTCAGTCAGTCACAAAAACTCATAAGGAACAACAGCATACATATTTATAATTGAGATAACAGTAGAGACGGCCTACACTAACATGAAGGATCCACCTCCTTCCTTTTATTATGTAGTGTTTTTAACTCCATTTATTTTATTTACTCTAATTAGACGTATATAAGACGTATTTAGTGAACCTCTCTCAATGTCAATAAATGGCATGTCAGGTGTTCATTATCAGCGGGTTCATACTTTTTTCACTTTGCCCCTATTTGGACTTTATTTTATTTGAAATAAATTATTCCTTTGTTGCGCTTGTAAATAAATGCTATTGATATTTATTCTCGAAACCATTTAAAAATTAATATTACGATGTAAGGACATAATATGAAATAATAATTAAAGATAGTCATGTGGCACTTTTTCAAGACCTATATAATAGTCAAAGTGATTTCTGAACCTTTTAAAGGTCGGAATATGTAGGAGGCTCTTTGTTCATTTGAGCCATAACGGATTTCATAAGGTCTTCACTCTGTAGCATTGCAGAGTTCCAAATAGCCTAATTACAATTAAAAACATTTAGCAAACCATTTAGTGTAGGCAGTTATTTTATCATTTACCTGATATTGTAAACCTTCTTCTACTCCATGATCCCTAGAGTATATCAAATTCATTTTTGTTCCCTGTACAGCCACGGGAGATTTACTTGCAATCGTGGAAGCCATTTCAATGGAAGCATCAATCATGCTAAATTTTAATATGAAACATACACATAAGTAATTTATGAAAACAATATCGAGATATAAATTATCAATTAACCTAGATTTGTCAGGAAACACTCGAGAAACAAGACCACATGATGCAGCTTCATCTGCTTGCATCTTTCGTGCGGAGTAGGCTAATTCTCGAACTAAACTTTCATTTCCAACTATTCTAGGGAGCCTTTGTAGAGTTCCAACATCTGCAGCTAAACCTATAATTATTTTTTAAAAGTGTTTAAATTCAAACAAGTATACGCAGTCAACAATAATACGCAAAATATTTTATTATTTCCTACCAATATCAACTTCTTTTACTTGGAACCAAGCATCGGAAGTACAATAACGAATATCAGCGGCTGAAATAACATCAACGCCAGCTCCTATGCAAGCTGAATGAATTGCAGCTATAACTGGTTTGGAGCACTGCATTTTTTCAAATTCAAAATCATTTATTAATACAAAATTCATATTAAGTTAAGTTTTGAAAAAAATGAAACTAATCCTACCGTTTCTAAAGCTGAGAAGGAATTTTGATAATCTCTTATCATGTTGTAAATCTTTTTGCCTTTTCTAGCAAGATCCTCTTCACTTTGCATAACAGCTACTAAATCGCCCATGTCACTGAAGTCAAGTCCTAAATCATTATTGTCGAGAATTAAAAAACCTTACGTTCGTTATAATCTAGTTTTAATCATTTTAGTAATTAGATGCAACTCACCAGCTGTAAATATTTTGCCAGCACCTGAAAACACAACAGCTCGGCATTTGGAATCTTCATGAATCTCTGCAAAGCATTCTCGACATTCTCTAAAAAAAATACGAACAAACGGATTTCTAAAATCTGATCGAACATCCCAAAATATCTGCAATCAATTCATTATTATTTTATTTTATGTTCTCTGTGAAAGAGTCGCTCACCTCCAGAATACCTTATTCATAGCATTCATTTTATTTGGTCGATTAATTTCGACATGAGTGACATGCGGAGCAACAGTGTTGACCGATAGTGTCTCATAATTTCTGACATCCTTCTTTTGCAACTGAAATGAAGTTGCAGCCTTCCCGTTTCTTCTTAATGCTGTCAACAAAGAACAGTTTGACAATCCTCGGAAACTGTTCAACATTTTATTCTGCTGTTTTGTCAACAATAACTTTTAATTATTTATTAGAACTAATTGAGGATTCACAGTCCAAGGTAAAACAAAAACACGTCAATCTTTCTTTGATAAAAGTGTCCAAAGTCCAAAAAAATTAAATAGAAATCACTCCCGCTGTTTACTTTATCATTGAGAAAAGTAAGCGGGAATGAATGCAGAAAAAATTATAAAGTTGACTCCAAAATTTAGTCTAAATTTCGAATATATTTTTTGTTGACAGTTCTGACGAAATGAGTTCCAGAAGATTTGAAGATGTGACGAAAAGCAGTGAGGAGGTCAAAGATAAGTCATCGGTTCACTACCTTCCTTTCAAAATTCAATACGAAGGACCTGCAAAAGTTCAGCCTTTATTCGCAGAAACAAGTCTTCTACATCCCGAAATCGATGGGGGTATGTTCACATTTAACATTCCTTTCAAATAATTATAAGTTACGTATATTCAAGTTTTGATAGTTAATTGTAGTTATACGATTTGAAGTTTTGAAGATATCTTATATGATTTATTATTCATTATTTCAGTACTAACAAATCGATTTCGAGGACGACCTTTGACCGGAAAGAGTATTGACATCCCTGCAGATTACGAAGGAGTAGTTCTAACAGATCTGAAAGTGTCTTCGGCTCTAACTGTCCAACAAAGTGAAGAGAATGACGCGGACCCTTCAGAAGATCAACCTCCTGTCCATCTCACCAAACGATTCGATTCAATGACTTATTGGAACTGGGATAAAGATCCGTCTGTCATGGACGCATCTGTAAAATTAATCGATTGGCTACAATTGTCTCAAATTGTAATTGCAATTATTGCCTGTATACAACTAATTTTGATTTAATTGAAATATTTCCTAAAGTTTAAAATGATTTTTGATTTTTTTTGTAGCTTCATCAACCCATTTCAAAGTAAATGTATGGAAATTGAACACTTTGACATCCTAGCGTTGAATGAAAATGACAAAATTAATTAAGGTTTGAGATCAGATTTGTTACTGATATCTTACTTCAATTTATGATATTATTTATAAACATTGATTGTGTTTTTTTAGTTTGTTTGATATTTGTGATCTTATAATAATGATAAATTGCATAAAATTTCAGGTTATTTCAAACTGAAAATGAAAGACTGAAATAAATTCATCCTGATGTTTGGTAATTTTTTATATGTTTTGATTTCTGAAAAAAATTACACTAATGAGCATTCGATTGGAATTTTTCATAAGATTTGTACTAATCTGAAAATTGATTTCAATAAGGGAATCATTAGGTTAAAAAAAATATTCGACAGTTTATTTCATACAATTTATATTCAATTATAACACTTCACTTCCACATACATTGTCAAGCTGACCAAAATTCTGGTCTGATTTTATTTTATTGTACCTAAAACTAATTATAAAATACAAATTGAGCGTTAGAAAATTCGTAACAGTTAACCAATTTATTTTTTAAAGGTAACAAAAACTTTGAAGTACAAACTACTATAAAATTAATTCAGTTTCCCCTGCGACTTGGGGTATCAGTCCTTCCACTATTTAATGAATTTGTCTCACGTCGTAACGAGTTGAGTCTGGCGAATAAATACTGCTTATCGTGTCCCTAAAGAATCGATTTGATGTGAAAATGGTCATAGGATTTTTTAAAAATATATCAAATACCTCCAGAATGAGCAAATGCCTCAAGGTCTCGACCATTCCTCGGTTAGCAATGGCCACGGAGTAGTAATAGTAGGAAAGAAGTATGAGAATAATTGTGATGGGGGTAGTTACTCCAGGGGATGCGACGTTGTCGTACAAATTTTTAGACCATTCCGCCGAATCTGTCAATCGGATTACTGCTGCCCATGGATTATTGTATTCCCGAAACGGTCCACATCCTAGAAATAATGTCAAAAGCTGTGTTAAGTCATTTCAAGCTTGGTTTGTACGACTAACTAACCTTTAGAAGGCTTCAGAAATCCTAAGACAGTTACGTTCGTGAAAGCAACGGCTATAAAGGAAAGAAGTTTAGCTGCCACAAATATCGTCGTGGTTTTCATCGTCCTACAAAAAAAATTAAAAAATTAAATATTGAATTCTGTTAATGTGTTAAATGAATGTATTAAAATTTAATTTTATCGTAGAGTTGATTTACTCACTTGTATGTGTCTGGGACTGCGGTGCAGGTATATAAAACGCTGAAAACAAGCATAAAAATCTCTCAATCCGAACTTCCGAATGTTAAGATAATATAAATTTTAATTTACCTAAATTTCTTGATGTAGAATACAAGGTAACAGTATAAAACGGCGAACAAAGGAATAAACGGACCAAAGTACATTCTATTTTCATTGTATAAATACCAAAATTACATACACGAAATCTATGTAGTTTTATTTGATAAAAACATTTTTTTAAAATAACTTACCCAAGCCAAGATAAAACTTGCAAGTAAATCATATCCAAACTATGTCGCACTATACTGAATTTTATCGTCCCGATCGTCTGACACATTGTATTTTTGAAATACCGTTTTAAAACCCATCTCAGAGGTTCCACGATGAAAGCTACCACACATTTTAGTAAAAGATCAACCAGAATTAATCTGAAATAAACCAAAAAAAACAATAATAACAAATTACAATTGTATTTGCAATATATTCATGTACAAAAAGTTAAAAACAAACTTGTAAATCTGCTCGGCAAACAATGATTCCCAACATAATTTTCGTTTCCCTCCCGGTGGCAAAGGAAATTGTTCGGAAACTCTTGCTGCACATTCACTACAGTGTTCCAAAGACTTTGGTTCGCAATATGCTCCAACATAAAATCTTATGGCTGCAAACCCAATGGACATAAGTCGAACAAATAAAGCTCTAATTAAGACGAGCGTTGTTTCCTTTTCCACGGAATACTTTTCCAATTTCCCAAGCTAAAAAATAAAATAAAATATAACTATTTCAAAACTCAAACTTCAATTTCAATTGATTCAATTATTCGTCTTATACCTCTGATAAAATACTCGGAAATATCAAGTTAAAAAAAGTGATGAGCAGCGAAGGGGCAAAACCGTACACCAGATTGACGAAATGTTCTTTGTTGTGAGTTTTAAAAAATTCTTGGGAGTGAATCTGGGTCAAACTTCTTCCAGAAATTTCGTAAATGCTAAAACCAACTAGGCCAAGTAGAGCGATGACTGCAAGGTTGACACAAACTCGAATGAACGTTAATTTTATTCTTGCTTTCCGACTTCGAATCAGAGATTCTAACTGAAATCATGAAAAAGATTAATAGAATTTCGTACATTATCATTAAATTGTTTACTTTCAGTCTTACATTTTCTTTTTCCGTTTGAAGAGCTATTTTCATTTCATGTAATAGAATTTTTCGTTTGAACATAGCTCCAGCATCGTCTTTCGTATAATGGTCCCTTAAAAACAGATTAAATAGCTTTTTTGACTTTCATTTCAATTTAAATATTGCATATGAAAATGAGAAAATAAATTACCATCCAGCAAATACTAGATTAGAATATTTATAAAACTCTCCTTCTGCCGACAGTATCATTTCCTAATAGAAGCATAATCAAATATAATATTTTTTTTGTTGTTAGATTTAAACCAGGGTTCATTAAGTGTTTTAATTAAATTACCTGCACTCCGATACCAATACTTCGTACCATTAGAATTAGGCAAAAGAGCATAGTCAAAGCAAATACTAACACATAAGCTATCGCAAAACCATCCACTTCATTCGGTACTTTTGTGTGAATATAGTAACCGTAAAAAAATGGCGTGTTTTCGATTGAAGAGTTGAGACCGGTAACGACTCGAATAATATCTCCAAGAGACCCCCTCGTATTGTTGATTAAATCTTGTTTATACATTTCTGTACAGCATTCCAATCGTTCTGAAAAAATCCAAAAATGACATGCTTCTTAAGTACATGTATTTTTATATAAAAAAATATTTAAATGGTTAATGTTGTGTACCCTTTAGGTCCGTATATATTTCTAGACCAGGGTTGGTACAGGAATCTCCTGGAGGAACGACACCAGTCACAATGTCCCATGAGGTCGCAAAATATGGAATTATTATGAATGTTGCGATTACAATAGATATTGCAAGGTTGAGAAATAATGTCCATTTGATGAATAGAAATACATTCTAAATAGTTAAATTAAAACTAAGGGATTAGTTACTCTTTGCATGTTGTGAAATCTGTGTGTGAAGTGGAATTTGAATTACCACAATTGAAGTTCCACATCTGACCTCTACTTTCTGCAAAGAGTTTTGAAACACTACAATGCTTCGAATCTTTCTATTCCATAAGTTACATAGCGACTCAAATCCTCTTTTAATTTCCCATTTAATCATTCGCCAGCCTCGAAGTCGTAATTTTGGTATTGCCTATATTGAATTTATAAGATTTAAATGTAAATGCCTATATTTTTCACGTGTAAATTTTAATAGTTAGGATTAATTACGGTAATTTTAGCTTTTCTCAATCTCTTTTGAGCCATTGGTTCAGGAAGAGCTTTGATTTTCATCAACGCTTCATAAGTATTCTTTTCATTTGGTATGGTCTCGTCAGCAAGATCGGGAAGCAAGGCAACGTGAACGTCAGTCCCATTTGCAGTTCCGGCCATGGTGGAGTTAAATGTCATGCAATTCGCAGTTATTGTGGCATTCGTATTTGCGTTGAAAGATTGCTTTCTCGTATATCTCCTCCCTGTAATTTCCAGGTAATTAATTTACGATTTACTTTTTGCTTTTCAGCTAATTTTAGCAAATAGATTACCTGTAGGAATAAAGCTATTTCTTCTAGCGGTTTGCGACGGCAATGGAATATGATTTCGAGACACCCTTCGTTGAGTTGTATCAGCAAGGTCAACGGTAGAACTGGCTTGGGCACTCCCACAAGGATAACGCTCTTGATAAAATTCATTACCGGCTTCTTCCCAAATCTCTTTCTTTTTCTTTCCTGTAACTTCTCTACTACTCGCGGAAGACATTGTAGCCTTGGTTACTTTTGAATGACACTAGAGACTATTTGTAGTAAAGTATGACCCCTAGAATATCCCTATGGTTGTTATATTGATACAGGATGCATATTCAATACTCAAATTGTGATGTATTCCAATGGCCGAATTCCTGTAAATAACGAATGACTAATGAGTAAATACACTTAAGAAGCCGAATGAAGAGATGTTTGTACTGCTCTTATCCACAGATAGAGATAGGACAAGCAGATACAGGGTTTATTTTGTGTTTCATATTCAACTCGGAGAAAGAGGGTTCGGGGTGGCAAGCGCATTTGATTTTTCGGATGATCGGGAGAATTTCTCTTCTACCCTCTTGTGGACCCTTTTCGGATCGTTCGTGTTGATTAAAATGTACATTTCAAAGGTTGCGATGGATGGCAAGTTCATCCTTGAAGGTACATTGTGGTGAAAGTGAAAGCTGCTTTCACTTTGTGCAAATTATCAAGTATGGGGCAAAGTGATCTTTCGTAGGGTGTCTGTTAATTCGATAAAGCTCGACTGGCTGTTAGCTAGTGGATCTTAGACGAATGCCCACGTACAGGTTTTATCGTCATATGTACCAACAATATATCCAAAGTTTTCTGTAGTTTCTCTTTGTACTTTTTTAGTTTCGAGAGTTGATTTAAAGTCCTAATGAAATCTTTCTGGGAAGATGACAGTCGTAAATCTGCAACAAAACTTGAATACTCCTCTATCCTTATCAAAGCTTGTCTCATTTTGTAAGCAAAATATCATCGTAGTTGTCCATTTAATTCAGATTTTGTTGCATATATATTCATACTTACATAATACATGTAACATTTTTGTTGTTGGACAAATTCAGGGGATATTTTATAGGACTTGGATTAAAGTTTGGGTCATGAGCGAGTAAGGATATCCCACCGAGGAGTCAAAATATATTTATTCCGATAGAGTTGATAGCAATTGTTGAACTTGTAGTTAATTTTTGGTGGTGGATAGTATTTATGAGACAAGAGCCCACCTAGATAGCACTTTGCATTATTATTACTTATTACAATTTTGTTATAACTTGTACACTCGCTCCAGGTGGCCTTAACACAATGCTCACATAGTCACATTCGTATCAGACAATCCAGCTAGGCAGTCTTTCTAATCAAAAATCCAACTGGAATGTGAATTCTTACCTCAGAATTTATGCATTTGCCAAATCAGCATACTTTTCTTCTCATGTCATCCACCTGGTACAATAAAAGGATAAGCCATTGGCCCTAGCTAAACTATTCAAAGACCCCGTGGTCACAATATTTGTAGAGTTACAGTCATGAACCTTATGCTTTTCTAAATGTCCTTCTAAATTCTGCAATTTTTAATTACAATCGGTTGTGGCACAGGTGACAAGAAAAGGATTTGAAGTTTTAACGGTTTCTGCAAGTCAATTAAATTTCTAATCACATTCAAGCCTCCATTATTTTTCCGTCTGTCAGCCAAGCCCCAGGATTAAATAAAGAGTAGCCTTTCCTCGTAATAAAATTGAATTTATTATCCCATACTTGTGTGGTGAATGGTGATGTACTGTTTATACAATTCATTTTCAAGTGGGTAATAGCTTCCCTTAAAAGAATGGATAATTTCAATAAAAATCAATCAACTGACAAGTGAAAGAGGTCATACGAGGTTAGTTCTATTGGTTTTTAATGATCCAATGGGAGTTATTTACGAATAGATTTGTTACATGAACTTCAAACGGAATGATAGGCATTGTGTTTTGTAGATTATGCACTGCCCTGGGTAGGAGACTACTTTGTCTGTTGTACACAAAAATGAAGAATGGCTTTTGGTCGACTTCCCACTGCGTTTTATATCAAAGCGGAGTACTACAGGTTTTTTAAAATAATATTTTTTCCATTTCAGTTTGTGCATGCACTTTGACAGACGTGAATGCACTTCCTTGATAACAAACTAAAGTGAGCTAGTACTTATAGAATTCGTAAAGCTAATAGCTACATGCATGCAAATGCAAATTACACTCTGTTTGAATTAATCATGCCATATGAAAAATTATATGTATGATGCTAGGACTGTTTCTATTAGTGTTTTCAAACTGGGGTGCATGAAACAATTTACAGGTTGTAGTTAAAGACAAATTCTCCATTGTGAACATTTGTATCCTTAATGTGCAATATGGTTTTTTATAACATTTTCTGGGGTTGTCCACATATACTACATTCAATAGGGTGTATTCTTTGACATTTTAACCCTGTTGGGTCATAGAAGAAAGCGAAGGGAAATTTGGATGTTCCTGAGTTAGAAATGGGATAGAATGCGGGGGATGAAAATAAACAATGGAGAATAGCTTTTGGGCCTTTTTTATGTTCCCCTGTTGAGCTCATCTGTCAAGATTCGAAAGATTGATAAGGACACCTTTAGGACGGGTCTGACCCGATGCCGTGCAGTAACTCTGTGACACTTGACACGAGGTCTCTAATCTCATTCATCATCTCCTCCTTGCAAACAATAAGCTTATTTCGTACAACAAGCACTGGAGAAATATCACACGGCGACTTCCCAACTCTCTTTCTATTTCCAACCCTCTCAGCCTTTGAGCCTTTAATCTCTGTGAACTAAAACCATGAAGAAGGATTAATAAAACTGCAAACGCTCAAAGTATTGTCTATATGCTTTGTAATAACCAATCTAAATTATTTCAACTAATCCGGTGATCCATCATGCAAAATTTCCTGACTCATGGTCCTTCATCAAATGTTACATGTGCACAAAGGTCTATATTTAGTATATTTTAATACTTTGTTGTAACAGGATCTAAATCAACACATTGCCTATTTATTACAAACTACAAACAGTTCTAAAATAGGGAGTGTACCGGGATGATGATGACTTGGATTTGTTTGCTCTTTGAAGATCACCATCAAGTTGTTTAATATTGCTACACTTTATTTGCTTAGGTTTGTATCCAACTACTTTGATTGAAAATATATTTATGTATATTTATTGTTAATATTATTATTGGAATTGGAAACTCTATCTTGAGACACGATCATCATCAGAAATCAAGTCTCATCTCAGAATCCTTCAAACCCTTCAAAGACTTCAAACTCATAACATTATCTCATGACAGAGACTGTAGATTACATTTATAGAAAAACATTAAGTGCATGTTAATAATATCACTCTACCCTGCATGAGCCAGGGATGACTCTACATGTACATGATGCATATTATAAAGTTGATGATGATGACGATGTGGTGTGGTACGAGGGATGCCCATACCTATATGATTTCGAAAGGGTAGAAGAAGAGGGACCCAAGCTGAGAATTAACATTTGAAATCTCGCTATGGAACTTGTCCAACTGACACCATCCATCCTGACTATTCCTGACCCCATAAGGTCTGCAACTAAAATAACCTCAGAGACTTATTGGGGGTGGATGAGGAATAAATGGCCATCTCATCCTGAGCCAATTGGCCACAGCAGGCTCCGTGTGAATCTTTCCTTCCTTGTTTAATAAATCTGTACAAAGTTATCTATGTGACGGATGATAAGGGACTATAGTCTAGGTGCCCACTTGTACTATATTTTATTATCATCCTCCTACACACAACTTACATCAATCGACGTTCCCTTATTCTTACAGACATTTTAGCCATCATCATCATCAAAAATAAATATTAGAGTTTCTATTCTATTTGACTTATTGAACTCAAATCTATTCCATCATCTCTTTGAATTTTTCAATCAACTTTTTCTGATAGAGATACACAAAATAAGAAATTATTCTCACAGTCAGCATTATTAGTTTTGGTCTCAGTAGAAACCTAGTGGGTCAAATATCTTGACTCTTTTGTCCATAAATATTATATCCACTTGCCTTATTTGTTTATGTATAAAAATGGGAGTCGAGGCTTTTAAGATTTAAAATGTATTGTGTCTCGTAATAAATGTGCTAAAAGGTTGAGGAGAAAGCATTTTGACGTGGTTGACTAGACTGGTAGACACACAAGTGCATTATGCATGAACTAAGAGAACAAGGAGAAGTGTTGGTCTAATCCATTTTCCATCCCGTTAGTTAGTTAGTTCGGAGACAGAATAACTTATTCCACTTGAAAACTTTTTAATTACACACACATTTCCCTTTCCAATTTCATTTGGAATAGAATGCAATCTCTTCCACGGTTCCAAATTCTAAACTTTGTGAGGCAGCAGAGGCAACTTCACTACCCGGCTGTCTCTTCTTGTATATTATAGTATTGAGTTAGTCATATTCTCTTTTCCTGCGGTCCCAAAAGACACTCGGGAATTCCATCGGGCTTCCCCTTCCTTCTAAATTCTAAACTCAATCTAAGGCTTTATGTTATTCTATAAGATATATCTAAATGGTGAAAGAAGTTTTTAGTATAAGGAAATCGAGAGAAAGAAAGATAGAGAACATCGGCTTGTCTGTCGAGCCCAAAACTCACTTTATTCCATTTAAGAATTTTTATATTTTTCTTGTACTTTCTGACGTGTTGTATTCTTCCTTGAGTTTTCAGTTGATGGCTTCTTCGTCATCAAAAACTCTTTAGAAAGATATTCTCCTCCTCAGAAAAGAGACCCTTTTGAAAATCCACTTGGGTTTACTCCCGAATGGACGATAACGTATCGATCCGACCTTATTACTATCGAAATGCACTTTCTCTCTTCTTCGACGGATCTGAACTGTGTCCAAATTTCAATTTATAATTCACCCTTACCCTGCCACCATTGAACAAAGGTACGTTCTTCAAAAGCGTTGGATTTCAGATTCATTTCGGAAGGTAACCGTTCGTTAAACTCTTGACTTGTTTCACGTATAAGTATGTAGCTGTAAGCTTTTCTTAGCATTAATGCAAAATTATAACAATAAACAAAATGACAAGAGTTCATTAGCTACGTTTAAAAAACTGGTTGATATTTCTCTCTTTGTTTTTGTGTTTACTTGAATTTATTTACTAAAAAGGAAGATTTTTCAAAAATATTCAAACAAATTAGACTTTTACTCAACACTTTCGAAGAGAATGGATTCTTTTTACTACCAAGATATAAAGCAAGCTGTAAAAAGCTCATTTACCAAAGAAGATTAGAGAAAGCGTTAATATGCATATCACAAGAGGATAAGGTGTCAACAAACCACTTCACCCGGTTTACTGACAGTTATGACTTTCTTTCTTCAGCTAAATAGAAAAATAGAGCAGTCACTGTAAACCAAGTCATTTGGCTTCAAGTGTATGCAAAGGCACAGCAAGAAGCACATCTCTATCTTATGTGTGTACACAGTAAAGATAAGGAAGGAAACCTCATTTTCATTTCTCGCGTCCTCATTTTTCTCCCAGAAAGTGAGATAAGTTACTTTTTCCAGGGATTAAGCACTTTTGACGTCAGATTTTGTAATCCTACAAAGTCTAAGGTTTTAAAAATATATGTATTTTTGGGTATATACGAATGCTCTGTATTAAATGCAACCCCGAAGGGCTTTTTGAAGCAGTTTGTTTGGAATCTTTAGACTCAGAACTTGGAACTCTTCTATTTGACTTTGTTAAAGGCGTGAAGTGAAGTAGTCTTAGTTGAAAGAGAGTAAGCGAGATTTTTGTAATCAAGATGTAAAATGGTTACGGACTACTTCGTTAGTGTATCCTCAATGAAACCAAGTCACTTGCCTTCTTATATTTCGCTATCTTCGTCCCTTCCGTACTTTCTTCTCCCTAGGGAGCCGTTTTTTACACCCGAAAAAATCAAACATTAGAATCTCTGGCTTCCTTCTTCTATCTACGATTATGAAAGTCACTCACTTAGTTGTTAGTGGTAAGAAATAAGAGCATTACAAAACTTACATTACTTGAGGATGATAAGAGAGTATCTTCTGCACACAAACCACCACTAGCAAATACTACTACGAGGTTATTACATAAAAAGTTACTCTTCAAACACAATTCTTTCTCCTACACGCTCAGAAACTCTGAATGAAAGTCTGCCGTTCGTATTTAAAATTTTTTTTTGAGAAATCGGAGATAGTACTATATACAGGGTAAACGGCCTTGCAGATAAGAATGCTCGGATTTTTATTGTTTTTTTCTCTCTGGGGAATCCATACATGTCGATACAAGAATACTTGAACAGTAAAATCAGTAAAAGCTTCTGGAACCGTTCTACTAAGAAAAATTATAACTGCTCAAAAATATTTTATACTGTAGTGTATGCACGACCTCCGATTTTAAGTGGTGGTGGAGTAATTAGAAAAGTAAAAGTAAGACACTTGAGGCGGAAGTACTTTGATAGTAGTTCATGGGCTTTTAAATTAAACTTTTTGATAATCATTCGAAGCTTACCTTGCAGTTTTGACCTTTTATTATCACAAAGAACCACAGAATCTTTGAAAATTATATCTTAAAACGTGCTGTAATAAAACTCCATTGTTGGTATTGCGAGTATAGAGCATTGCACAAAAAGTAGTTAAGAAATAAAAGCCAAACTCTGAACCACCGGAACTAAATAACTTCATCTATTTCACCCTTTGCTTCGACCTGATTAGCCATTTCATTAACTTTTATTGAAATAGGGTTCATCTCAATTCTCATTTGTAAAAGACGATGAATATATATAATTATATTAGCCGGTATAACTTTAACTTCTTTAAATGCAAAATGAGCTTCATTTTCTCATGCATTGAGAGTCTTCATGAACAAAGTTTATAATATTTGAAAAGGGAAAAGATTTCAAGATGGTAATTGTACGAGAAAGAAGAGAGAAGTTTAACTCTAAATAGCCCTATGAATTCAAACTTAACGACCCTGTTTAAAAAACTCCTTCACATTTCACCTGCTATTTACTTAAATGCCTTTTTAGCAAACAAATCCTTAAGGTTTCTTCCGCTCTCTATCTCTCTGCTAGAGAATATTAGTACGTAGATGGTCCAGTTTGTTTGCTCATGTTTTTATCTCAAAACCCTTAGCAAGGGGATAATAACCATATTCCTTACAATTACGGATATATAGACAGATGAGGATATTATGAACAAACAGACTCAAGTATTCTGTCAATAGATGATTTGCTCTTGCTAAGCTGCCTTCTAGCTAAAAGGTAAGTTTTGTAAGTTTTATAAGTATGGACAAAACGCTTCGGGATTATATTGCATTTTAATGCACACATGTCCATAAGCAAACAAATAAAAACGCTCAAGATGAGTTCCATGACTGTTTACTTTTTAGTTTAACATTTAGCGTTTAGACCAAACTATCATCATCTTGTTAACATCCCGTTCAGAAATGTGATATTTTTTAAACAAGCTTTACAATAGATAGATATATTGTTGTTGCCTTTCATACCTTCTTAGGATGATATTTTTTAAACGAGGTTACTACAGAAGAAAAAAATACTATGTGATTTGAGAAATCTTGTCCGTTCAGATCTTAGTGCCCCAAGCAAATAAATGTATTTAATAGTGTAGATATTTGCAATTTTGAAGGACTGCCTTAAACCATAAAAGTATTTTGTTGCGTAGTAGATATCATCGACATCAAGTATGAGTTTAAATTCCCTGATTCCCTGGAGAAATTAAGCAGCGTGACAAACCCAGGATTGAATAGATGACATTTTGTTGACTTTTTGACACCCTGTGACTTCACACTTAAAAATAGGATTCGGATGAGATTGATGTTGCCACCGGATTATATTGATCAATTCGCCTTTATAACTTTATACACACATACATCGAGATATTGGATTGAGGAATGAATTTTGTGAATGTGTGTGTGAGTTTCATCATGTTGGTGAAAGGATTTCAATCCCAACAATTTCTTATAGGTCGTTTCAATTTCTTCAAGCTAAGATTTCCTTCTTGAGTAAATTCCCACTTCCCGAACTTTCATTTGGCTCTGATGATAACATTAGATTGAGGGGAAGAGGCATTCATACTTGGTTTGTGTAGGATCATGCTTCGTCCTGAGGCTATGAATTTCTTCATGAGATTGCTGTATGATCCTTGAGAAAGTTGTTTTGATGAGAGTATACGGAAGCGAGATTTGATTCGGTTTGGTGAAGCCCAAACTGCTTACGTTTTTTTCTCTCTCCAAGATCTTCTATTTTATATACTCGTTCGTAGTAGTAGGTTCGTGGCAGAAAGCAGTAGCTGACTCGACTGATGATGAAATGAAAGTGATGGTGTACCTACCCATTTCATCTCTCTTTCTCATATCATATCATGCACATCATCTTGGAGGTCATAAAAACTGGATTGTGTGGAGAGGTTTCCTTCCAAAGGTCCTGCCAAATCCGATATAACTCAACATCAGTCTTCGTTCTCGTAGAACAAAGTGAAGAAGTGGAAACTCACGAGACTCGAGAAAGCAAAAATCTTGAAAAAGAAAAAAGACGAAGAGGGGCAGATTTTTTATGTCTCTTTCTCCAAGGAAAGAATTGACTTCTCTGAGGACTTCTTCCTCTGCTTGGTTTCGTTTTGGTGTAGTTTTGATTTTGATTTGTTCCTCATCCTACTTTCGTTATGGTCGACCACACGGGAATCTGCTTATATAGTATATAGAAGTAGAAATCCAGTGAGTGGGTTCGTTAGTTGAAGAAGGAGACTGACTTGACTTGCTGGTCGAGTGGTTTGAAGGCTGGATCGTCATGATCATTTCACAAGGATGATGAGCTGATGTGGTTTTGAGTTTTGGGTTTTACCAATTTGCCCTCTTGATTGTGTTATCCATCTATCCCCTGGATTTCGGATGGTGGATTCCACAAGAAGAAGATTTCTATCGTAATTCTTGTATCCTTTGCTTAGTCCGTCAAAAGTATATATACCACCAATTTCATCAAAATATGAATATTTACGTGGTTGGCCACTATCAAACTTCAAACCAAGGAGATCTTTGAATCTCTGATGATTATCTTATTCGACTTGTTCGTGGTCCAGTCTGTTCCATTAAAGATTCTAATAATCAAGAAATAGTGAATAGTGAGGTAGCGACCAACCTCCGAATTCTGTTCTGCCTACTTCTGATTAATTTACTAAATTCCTTTGCATTCTCTTTCTCTCTTCTCTGATTTTGAATCTCTAGCTCATTTCTATTCTATTCTCAAATCTTCTGAATGTCCTAATCTTCTAATGGGATAAGCTGTAATATCATCAAAATATTCTCTTCCCTTATATAGTTTCGTTGTACACGTAGTAAATGATGTACATTTCCTCCATTTCATGATCAAGGCGAGGAGGATAAAACCAAAGCTAGCACCAAAGTCGACTCATAAAGTTGAAATAGCTAGAATTGAGAGGAGCTCTGTAATAATGTTCATGTTCAGACAGTTCAGAGGATCTGGTGGAAATCTGTCCACCGACTCAAACAAGATGATTTGACTAAAGAGGACTGAGTTGAGGAGATCATGGTTGGAATATCTGATGAGGAAGAGGAGTATATGTCACCCGGGTAAAAATTGACATGACTCGCATCTCGATTTGTCCTCTACACTTTTCATATGTCCTTAGAGTATCCAACACTTCCATCTCCTATCCTATCTCACGTACATTCATAGCCCTTAGGATACCAACCCAAGTTTAAGTAATAATATTATAAGATATCACAAAATCACAGCAGACACTTCATACTCTTGGATAGTATGAAAGTATTTACAAGGATTTCGTAGTCCATCTGTCTTCTTCCACCGACCTAGAGACTCCCTCCGTCCTTACAAACAAGTTTACAAATCATCTTGATCATAATACTCAACCACAGTTACCATCAACTACTATCTACTACTAAAATAATACAGGCATTTCGATTCATCTCTCATTCTGCTTCCTATTGCGAGAAGGACACATGAAAATACCCATTTTTCACCCAGTAGTTTGTATACAACTCCATAACGTAGAGTTCTGTTAAAGTTTCACGTCATGTCGCAAAAGGTCACGAGAGTCAGAACTGAATGACCAAAATCACGCTTTTTGTAGCTTTCACCCACCTGGACGCTGAAAATGCTACGAATAGTAAGATACGGGATATTCTGACTTTTTAGACCATTTCAAATTTTCAATACACTTTTCTCACATCAAAGAATCTCAACTTTCTCATCTCATTTCATTCGTAAAGGCTTGCAAGACATTCAGTGTATTCAGGTTGAGATTCATCCTTTTTTTACCGATTCAATCTCCCTAAGATCCTTTCATCCCGTCTTGAACAAAATATTCTTGAAGATGAAGAAAAAACTCCCGACTTTATGCATATATATCCGTCTTGAAGAATAAAAACCAAGGAGCTCTTTCAACAACTTCCAACTTCTGCTTTTTAAGATGAGATGAAGATCCATTCGTTCAGTTCGTACTTTGTAGATTGTGAGAGACGGATGGATTAAATGTGAAGTAACCTGGGAAGCGATTTATTTCTTAGAAGAGAACCTACCGGGCTTTTAAACCTTCTCTTGGCTGGCTGGCACACACCTTCTCATATCAAAAATACATATTGAAAAAAAAAACAGATTTTTTTCAACTTGAAACTTGGCTTTCTCAAAGATTCTGATTTTAAGGTTTTATATAAAAGTGGGATGCTGCATAAGGATAATTGTATTTTTAGTGGTAGCATATCGTGAGCCCAGAGTATGAAATTATGGATCCCTCCTCCTTCATTATTATTCCATCAAAGTCATAAATCAAAACTTGACCCCGGGGTAGGTTCGTGACCTTAAAAAGGTTTTCTAAGGATGAGTAAGGCTCCCAGAAGAATATTTACCAGATTCGAAGATGCTGATCCAGTACAACACATGATGAACAGACAAGTACTTACAACCTCTATATTTATTATCACGTATGAAATGAACTACTATCCCACAAATAAATGATAAGAAGGATGTTTTCAGAAGCCACATGCATAAAAAAATATTTCAGGCACCGACTGATTTGTTTTTGTCCCATGCTAATGGGCCATACGCATTGATTTTGCTGTTAATGTCACATGAAAAGGAAAGGATGTCTGTTTGTACGGTGTCAAGTTTTAGTTGAACCCATGAGAAGTATGAGATGCATAGTTGTAAGTAATATATAATATATAGTGGAAGGGGGATATCCTGTTTGCTAATGCTAAACGGGGCAAAAGAGACAAGGACCTCCTTTAAATAACTTCCTATTCCCATACATTATATTATAATGCATACTTTGTTGATATTTTCTGCTTCGGGATGCACTGAATTCCTTCGAAAGAATGAACGGCTTTGAGCGTTAGTTGATTTAGAAGTTGACAACAGCTGGGGACGGAATCCTGCCTACATTATCATTTCTACATCGAAATTCTTGAATCTTTCTACGGATACTGCCTGGATCCGTACTGCTTGGGTAATCCATCCCGTGGTAGCCACATTACAGACAGTTGTAGGTTGTTCCAGTCAGTTGAATCGGCTTTTCTAGCTCTTTTGTGTCCAATATTCCAAATGTCACTTCTAGATTCTAATGCTTTCCCCTTGCTCTTTTGAATACTGACACACACGACCCTTACCATTCAGTGTCTGGAACATTTGGTGATGGTGGTGTGGTGTGGCACATGGAGAATTCATAAATCACTTTGGAGAAAGAAGTAGGTTAACTTTTTGCCAAAGGCTTTATCCTCGTTTCCTGTGTCGATTGTGAATGCTTCGTCCATGAATCATACATTTTGAACATGCAACCCTTTACCTTATACTTGTTAGTGTTATAGATATTATAACCACATACCACAGAGCCTTTTCGTCAGCTTCTTTGCTCTAGATCTAATATGGCACCGGGTTTTATCAGTCGTTGCATGCAAAAGTGAAATATCTGGTGTGAATGGGATTCTCAAATGGCAAATAATGATAATGATATCTTCTCACAAGATGCTTTTGAGGGCCATAAGGGTATGTGTGGGCCAAGTGTTACTGATGGGATCATCTGCCCTCACATACAAACCTCATAAACTTCTCACATTCCCTTCCTTCTTATATCAAATTACAGCAAAACCAACTCGAACTTTTCGGCAACCTTTACAAATTTAGAACGAGAAATATCTTTCGAATAGACGAAAACTTTAATATTCAAGAGAACGTGTTACAAAAAGCATTTATTTTGATGGGGTGCCCACAAGTGCTTTGTATGAGATCCTCCAACGGTACTTTAGGCTATCCTGTGCACTAACGAAGAATAATATTTGTTTATTAAATTCGTGGGATTTGTTTTGATTGAATTTCCAGGGCAAGGCTGAAGGCTGGGATGAGTTTTAATTGGAATAGATTCCCGTCTTATTGATATCGACGTTCAGTCAGTCTATAGTTTAATCTCATTAAATAAAATAATGTTACTACAGGCTGGGACAGTGAAAAACTTTGTATAGATCCGTTCCAGTTCTTTTGTGTCCGCCTGGATTTTCTATTTTCAGGTTGACCGATTAAGCATGACGGTTTCGCAATGAGGATTCGGATTTTATTTGCTATATTGAAGGAGGGGTGAAATTTTTTCTGGCATGATGGTCTGAACTCTGAACTGAATTGAATGAATAGATTGCACAGGGTGAAGCATATATATAGATTACTTTTACTACTGCAAACATGTCACGACCGACTGGGAGGACTTGGAGGAAAGATAAAGCAGTTCCGATTGAAATAGATCTGACATATCCAACATTCAAATAGAGCATACAATCTGCTGTGGATTAAATAAGTAGAGGAAAGTCAAGTGTTGTGATTCCAACTGTTCAAAGTAAATCAGATATGAAACGACTAGGGTGGTTGAGATGTGTAATGCGTAATGGGATTTTGATCAAAACGAGTGATTTCCAGGAAATAATATAAAAATTCTGACCCTTCTTCCAACATTTTCCACTCGTTGAGTAGATTGAGTAGACGATGCTTGTCCATCACAGAGGGTTGATGGGTAAGTACCAAATAGATATCGTTATTTGAGAGCGAGAGGGTTGAAATGTTTTCAGAGTTGAAATTTAATTTGTTCCCTGATGGATGGAAATGATTTCCTCGGCTGTGTATGAATATTTGTCTAAAAATGAAGATAGCTTTTGAACAGGGCTTTTAAAAACAGGCCAACATTTCTTTCTGTCATCCAAATGATAGGTTTGGCTTACCAAATTAAAACTTAAGAACTTTTAGATTGCTGATAGAAAAACTAATGAAGGCAACGGCAAGCAAGAACCAGTAGGGGTTATGTTATATATGTTATTTAATCTCCATATTCTTGTCCTCCTGTGTGAAAACTGGATTGGGTTCGGTTATTATTATTTGTTCGTTCAACAGATATAATACAATAAAAACACAAAAGAAGTCTGGAGTTTGGAAATATTTATGCAATCCCAAATGGTAAGTAATGAGAGAAGAGTTGCTTAAGAAGACCTCCAACCTAGGTTTTAATTCTTTTCATCAGATTGAATTATGGTGGACAAGGTCGAGTCGAGTATCCACACATTAGTTCGGTATAGACAGAAGAAAAAAATCCCAATTATCAAACTCCTGTTTATCCGGAATGACCAACTAATTACCAACCATCTTGCATATGTATGAGTAGAAACCCTGTGTGTTTTTCCTCTTGTAAAATACAAAAAATAATTTCCATAATAATTTTTCTTATGCACATGAAGATGATTCGAAATACGTCTATATAAGTATAGGTTGTTGAAGGTGGTTTTAATAAACTTGAACCTATGTAGCCGAGCCGGCTCACCCTGAGCCCGTCATCCGTATTTCATCTCATTTTCGTACTCAAAACCCATCGTCTACTAATATTAATTTATAAAGGGAATATCCATCCATTCTGGTAGATAAGAATATTTTAATAAACTTGGTAGTCTCAGGAAATTCATACAAGTAATGGATGTTTGCCCTTTCACACGTTCAGAAGCCGGACGGGAATTATATTGCCATGTTGTTTGCCGGCAACTAAAAAAATCTAAATTCACCTCCCCGTTCTTCATCGTACGTTCTGAAGATACTAACCAAGTAGGTCGTGCTTCATCGTAGAATAATAAAATTTTGATATGTTGTGGAACCCTTTCTAAATTTAAGTCCCATGCGAGTCATAGATAACCGGAGAAATGTTTGAGAGTACCAGTGAGGGTGCATATGATGGAAATAACAACAAACGTACGTCCACCACTTTCTTGATATGTTCTTCTCGTAGTTTGCGACGAGCGTTTTATTCATTTTCATACTTTTGATACTCTTATAACTTAGAACATCATAAGCTCCACAAACAACAAAATACAACAATATTATATTTATATAGCCTGTAGAGAAGCACATATAAATATTTTAAAACCAGTAACAAAAATTCACAAGACACTCGGCTTCATTTTACACGTTTGTACACACAATATTATTTTCATTAAATTAAATTTTTGTACAAAAATTCCTCCCTCCGACTTTCCTACCCTAAAGTTTTAAAACTAATTGCTCATATACATCATACAGTATTACAGTGACCTAACAAGCCGGTCGGAGTCGAGGATTGTGTTTTCTGTATATATTAATAAACAGCTAAAAGGAACACGGTCAGTCAAAGATAAGTTAACGAGATAAACATTTCATTTCAAGTGACTAAAGGCTCTTTCTGCTGAACTTGTACCAAAAAAATAAGTCGGTTAGTGCCAAGAGCTAGGAGCATATGGGATATATGCCGAAGATGAAATGGGTGTTTCAAAAGTTTGAAATATGGAACTAATTTCGATGATCTTAACCTACTTGATCCTTAGACCTACTTATAATAGTTATTACATTTCTATTACATTACTTACTATTTCTGGCTCTCGGATGACTTTTAGAGATACCAAAAGGGGAAAAAACAATCATTTTTGGATTCCAGGTAAAGAACTGTTAGCAGAAGGATGAAGGTACGGTCTTGTTCCTGCATTTGTTGAACTTGGTGTTGTTAAAATTGTACTGTTATTAATATGGTAATGGTTATTCCTTGTTGAAAGGTTTTGCCACCAACAGGACGACGGATGGCTTTGACTTTGTGTTGGTATTGAAGTGGCTGACCATTGGGGCTGATGTAGCTGCTTCCCTTGTAGCTCCTGATGCACTTTCTCCGAGGGGTAAACGAGTTGTGCAGGACTGATGATGGCAACGGTTGGAGATTCTAAAACAAAAATAATTAAAAGAAGATAAATACCTTTGTTCAATAAGGAGTCTTTTCTACTTTATGAATATGACCCCGAGGTTTGAACATTATTTTAGATAGGGAGATATTTCAAATTTTCTCTAAATCCTTATAATCTCTGATGCCCAGCTATTCTGGAGGGAATTGAATTGGTTTCCTTGGTCTTGGAGTCATGAATGTAGTCTCGAGCATTAGTTAGTACTTGTACTCAACTACTAGATAAATATATTACGTTTATATAGTGAGGAGCATTAAATCATCTAAAAAGGGTTCAGAGCGAGCGAGGCTTCATCCATTTATTCATGAGAAGTGGAACCCTGTAGGGCTTGGAGTAATTCCTTAATACAATAAACCCAGTATGAGAGTAACAACTAGGAACGAGATAAACAAAATGTTCCAATATATGACCTATGCTGTCCATTTAGACTTAATGTGACTAATCTTGAGAGCGCACTGAAGTACATTACATGACTACACACACACCATACATATACATAATATTATTGCATAGTCAAACAAACCTCCATATGTGGTATGTACTTGGTAATTGCTTCACTACCACAAAATTCCTCTCTCTCTCTCTCTGTCTTTCATCTAGAAATATTCATCGAGATTTTTTAAACTATAGCCATCCATTCTAAAAGTGAACAGAATACAACCGCAGCACATCTTCTTAGCAAGTCAAAATCTCAAAAATCAACCCCAAATGAGAGGCTTTACTCTCGAGGCTTGACTGCGATACTTATGATGATGATGATGCTTGCTCTCGAAAATAAGTGAAACGGACCGGGTCGTTTTACACAACAAACGGCAAAAGTACAGAAACATCATGTATAGGCAAAACCTTCGACCATCCCATCTTTCCTGCCCTAACGACCCTTCTTAATGATTTCCTGTCACTCTAAACAAATATTTTACAAGGATTCTTGATATCGTTGTTTGCAACTCTGCGGTTTAAGATGAGATATGGTTTACCCAAACGCCAACCGCAAGAGTACCTGAGATATCAATCCGTCGTCATCAGAAGCAAGCCTCTCAAAGTTCAACTAAATCTGAGTCTTTACAAAAATGCTTCATACATATATTTTATGGCTTGAGCTTTAATATGTTTAAAAAAAATTTAATGTTTGACACAATGATTGTAATGACGCTTTGATCCCTCTCCAAACAATCGAGTTTCTGGTTTGGACGTTTTTTCTCAATTCTTATAGTTTTTCTTTGAATGTGAGATGTAAGAAATAAGTATGGTTGTTTGTTGGTAGGAGGTGAGAATTTAGTGATTGAAAGAACATGAGTGCCTGCTGGAGACTAAACGTGAGAGACTCAAAGAGTTTGTTCGAGAAGTGTAATGGGTCAGTTTGATGTCCATGGTTTTCTTCTGTCTTGGACAGTTCTGATCTCCTAGTTTTGGCTATGTTTTATGTTACGACCATAGCCATGGGGAGCGGTATGTGCTTACAATACTTTTTCAAAATCTCTCGTACTTTGTTTTTCCGGAGAAAACGTACTGGAACGTGTGAGCCAACTAAAGAAGGGATCTTATAAGAGCATTTATTTCAGAGAGACTCGAGGATTCTACGCTATCTTGACATATATGAACTCTTGAAGAAGAGAACAGGGGATTTGGTTTTTGATGTTAGTGGCATGGTTATTGCAGAAACAAATACTACTAAAGAGTAAGACTCGTACCATAAGAAGAATGTTTAGTCTCCTGGTCAGGATTGGTAGAGTCGTCCGTGTCTTGGAGCAATTGAGGATCTCTCGAGCATCTTCTTCGTTGTCGGACCATGTTGTGCCATGAGAGAGCTAACAAAAGGGAGCCCAAGACCAAAAGTGCAGCGGATGAAATAGTTAGGAGGAGAGTCACATTAAGAAATTCAGTGACGGATTTATGACCACCAGAAGACTGCTTGCTTAGGGCTGAGGGCTTCTCCAGTTCTTCTATTGCTTCGCTCGTATCCACAGTCAAGGAAAAACTTTTACTCTTCGGTTCCTTCGTCGAAGAATCTCCTTGATCTTGTTCACCATCCTCCTCCTCTTCCTCCTCTCTTTCAAATAATTCAACCTAGAAAGACACAGAAACAACATTACCTCCTTGTTCAAGAAAAAAAAAACTATCTGAACGAAGAAAACTTATCCTCCCTACTTTCCCTAAATCCATCCGGGGATAAGTTATAAGTATGAAAGCTACTACTATGGTACATATGTTATGACTGTACTTTGTGCATAAATCCACTTGCCCTGACTCAGATGTAACATTTCCATAAAAGCAAATTGAGCTGGAGGGACTCGGAAAAGAACGTTGTACGCAATTTACGGGGATTTCTCCCTGTCAGTTCGCATATCCTAGTTTGCAGTTTGTTAACTGAATATGAATGAGCAAAGAGCTTTACTTTCTAACTTGTACTACGAATTTATATAAACTCCTAGAATAGAAGAACTAACAACTCCTTACATTTAACATTAGAAATAAAATCGATGGAACATATACGAACCTGAATATGGTAAAGAGTATCTGGCCAAAGACTCAAACTAACGGTTGTCGAATCCGTGACCAAATGTCCCTTAAGTCCTCCTCCGTCTAGCTCCCATGTAATTAAATACTCTTGGTCCGAATCCTTTACAGGGTTCCATGTAAGTTCTGCAATGACCAGGGACTTTTGATGAATAAGGGACACACGCTTTAATTCCCAAAGATCTTGTCCATCATCCACTTTGGTTTCATCTGTTTTGTGCTCTTCAGGAGCCATAATTTCATGAGAAGGTTCAGAAATACTGGATTGGTCAGATTTTGGTTGTTCTCCAACTTTGGTGGGCAAAGCATCCGTAGTTGTTGTCGTTTCTTCACTTTTTTCGACGAGTACAACTTCTTTTTTAACATATGCATCCTGAATCTTTTGCTGTTTTTGTTGTGGATAATAGATGGTAACCAGTCCATTAGGACTGACAACTAATACGCGAACGGTGATTTCATTGGACAGTCTTGTAGAGATCTCCGCGGAGGTGTCTGTCGTCTGTAGGGAGACACACAAAAGAAAACAGGGTTTAGCTGAGTATAAATAAAAAGGGTTTTATAATGAAGGGAGAGTCAAGGTGTAAATCATCATACCATTTTTATTTGTCTCCATTTGAGATCAGGATATTGTTGAATGAGCACATAGACGAGGGACTGTGGATTCAGCGAATCTGCTAATTCCATGTCATTTTTACTTCTTGGCTCTTGGGGCCATTCTATCTTTCCTGATGAGATATGAAGAACATTTTCTCTCTTGGTGGCCACCACAGGGCCTGACATTGGATCATTCATTTTCATCATCAGGTTCTTGTAGAAACCACAAGAAACTTGGCATCCTGTCAACTGTCAATATAAAAAATTGCACAAGTTAATACAAAAATATTAGCATCATTACCAAATGAAGCAAGAGTCTTTAGTGACAGCGAAGAGAAAAGCGTCATTTATTTTATAGCAAGAAGACATATAATGACATTTCAGACAATGACAATTCTTCTTCGCCAATTTCTAAAAGCTGAAGCTCTCAATAGGCTCTTATAGATACATTGTAGTCCAACCAACAAACTACTGGTAAGTAAAGACTAAAAAGAAATGGACTTGTAGAATAGTTGTAACAAAAAAAAACTATTTTATAGATCCTTGGAATTAGCAATTTGCCATATTGAATGAAAACCGGTCTGTAACTTTGACTTGATAATGCATTACATTATTTAAAATGTATAGAAACGGTCTACTTTTTGAATTTCGTATAATTAAATATATGTATGTATCTTATGAAAAGTACTTGAGGTGTGTAGTGAATATCAGGAATGAACGGAAGATGCAGAAAATGGTCAAATCGATCTCTTTTCTCTCTTAAACGAGGGAAACAGAAGGGGAAGGAATTGTCACATAAAGAATCTGTAGCATATTAAAGTGTCAGCAAAGTCCATTATCAGGTCTGAATTATGAGGAGAGACCTGGAAAGGATGAGACTAACCAGAAGACACCAGACAGACTGACATGCAACCAAAGTAAGTAAGTATAAGGTTGAAGGTGCCAGTATTACACTCTTCTTCCACAGAGTTAATAGCAAATGGTGTCTAAAAGAACATTGAAGTTGTAGTAGAGTTCTAGCTTTGGAAGTCTGAAAAGGGTTTGGAACACCAAGTCAAAGATGTGGTTTTGAGATAACTTACACAAAGACGTGGAGAGTGAGAGCACATTGTTTCAAGACTTTTGCTCTTTTTAGTCGAACCCACTTTGTCATCGTCACCTTTCCTTTTCAAAGACGTCCAGGATGCTAGGGATTCGCAACTTTTCCAGCACTGTAATGTACACATAAAACAAAGGAGATTTTTATTATTAGATAATTTATAGTCTTATTTATTATATTGTTCTCGTGTGGGAATTTCAATTAAAAACCTATTTTAATTTATACATTAACATCGAGGTTCTCAGGTACTAAAGAAGGGAATGTGGAATGGTTGACTCTACAATAAATTTCTGCTTTAAAGTCTTCTATACTACGAATAACGAATATTACAATATGCAAGAGATCTGAAGAACGATTTAAGTTCTGTGTTGATGGCTGACGAGGAAAGGAAGCTAATAAATCTACTACCTAATTTAATTTCCTTAAGATCCTTTTTAGAAGATCTTATCCAATAATATTTCTTCACCTGCCTTGCCGTCCAACATGCCATATAGCAGCCAAAATAGCTTCTACCAACTAAATGGCTTGGTAACTAGGCTCTAAAATGTTAAGACTCTAAAACTCGGCATATGCACTTACTTAAATATAGAGGATCGGCCTATCGAAGCAAAACATAAATCTTTCTTTTAGGACCAAAGCTTTGCATTTAGTAACCATATTTCACTAAAGGTAAGTGGCTACTGACGGCTTCAAATGGCCCCTTCGTATGCAAATTTAATTTCGGTAAGTTCAGACTCAGCAATTTAGACCAGGTTGACCATTTCACTTTATTTTTTTTGTAAAGAATTCTATAAACTTTTTTTTGCCTGTGCAATTTTAACATTTGAAGGCTAAATAAAAGATTGGGGTGCAGACCCTCAATTTTTAGAGAGAGAACAATTGGTTTTCAATTGCCTCTATAGCTTTCTTTGCACGATAATTAGGACCTCCAAGAAGACTTTCAGGATTCAATAGTAAGACCTGCTCCAGCATAATTAACCATTGAGGACTGACAGAGATGTGCAATTAGAGGAACAGGCCTTTGACAGAAATTTCTCTTTCCAAATTGGAACTTTTAGAATTTGTCAAGTGACAAGGAGTCGACTAGGCAATCTAGAAAAGAGTCCTAGAACACTTGCTAGTTACATTAGTGCGGAGTAACTATAAAGAAGATCGTCATTTATTTTATTAGGAAGGAGGTCTTTCCAAGTCTCAATCTCAGGTTTCTTCATTAGAGCTATTTTTTCTGCTTTAGTTGGACCTGAACCAAGAATCTGACTGTTGAGAGGAAAACTAATGCCCTTTTTTTTATCTTATCTTGAGAGAATGAAAAAAAGAGTTGAAACTTAATAGTGAAGACATGGAGAAGTCTATTTTTCTTATTACTCTTTATTACCACCTTCAGTTCTTTAAGCAATCCACCACCCTGTACTTTTTGTAGCTACTCTAGAATCTAGATGTTAGAATATAACAATGTGTAGTAACTATAAGTACATTTATTGTGTACACATGCACATTCCGTGTTTTAAATTGGGATAAATGAAGAAGCTGCCTAGCTGGTGAAAGTGAAATAAGAAAGAAGATTAAGGGCATTAAGGGGAATTTCTTTCTACTGTAGAAGTAAAAGTGTATTTTTAATGCCTTGATTTAATTTAGATCGGACTAAGTTAGCTACTTAATTTAATTACTTTTAACATTGTTCAATGAGTCAAGATTAATGTATTTCATTCGGGTGAAACTTGGAATTGATTTCTTTTAAAAGTTGCATTTCATTCATGAGTCTCAAATTCCTAACAAAATGTCTCAAGTACTTACCAAAAAAGTTTCCAACTTGAAATTGGAATAAAGTTTCAACTCTTTATTGTTAGTTGTGGCTATTATTTACTTAAAACCATATGGCATCATGGCATACATTTTATTTATTTTAAATAATAAATTCCTCTAATAACAAAATCCTTTGAAAAAATATAAAATTGCACCTAATCATAATATGATATTTTAGTTGAAACAAAATTGCTGAATCAGCTCTGTTTGACTTTTAGCTTCCAACTTCCAGTGAGATTCAATTCATCTCTGAGAAAGCTTCGTTCCCACAAGTCAACCCTATCTTTGAATATGTTTCATTGTGTACTCAAAGTATTGTTCCCAATTCAAGGCTCAACAATCATCGAGCTATGACAGACGGCATACAGGTGTATTATGAAATTATAATGGGAGTGGATAGTAATCTGTAAATTCAGTATTGCCCCCACATGATATTATTATTACAAGACCTAAATCCATTCTAATTAGATTTTCCACGGCGAGCGATATGGTGAGTCAGATATTCTTCTAGAACAGCCGTTTGTGTAACCAACTGCAACTATTAAATTTTCAAGACTTTCAACTTCCAGAAGCAAATGAACAAATGTAGACCACACATGAGGCCCAAAGGCACCATTTGGAGCAGCAACCTCTATTATTAGGACATCTCATAAAAGATTATTCCAAACTGACTTAAAAAGAATCAACTCTGCTCAGTCACAGTTATTGTTCGTTCATTGCTATAAGAAATCCGTCTTATTGTAACTAATTCTCATAATATGTTATTATAGGATGTATTTGAAGGCTTAACATTTGACAGACTGTAACGATTCCTTCTGAAGAAGTTGATTCAAGTTTTGTGAGATTGAAAAAGGCTAAATAATGAAGATGAATTTATATCTTCTTATTATATATTCTACTTGGTATGAAATAAATTAGAAATTTTATTGTGCAGCTTTTCATCATGAGATGATTAGAATATATAAGGCAATTTGCGATAGATTTTGAATTGGAATTGATTTGCAATAACAATAACCAATCTGGAAAGGAATTCGAAATGGTTTGGTCATGCACAATACGTATGCATATAAAACTGATGATACAAAGTTAGTATTATAGGATTCGATTTGAATTTGCATACGGCAATAGCAATCATCAATAAGCACCGATTGAGATTGAAGGTGAATTCATCAATTGAGTTGAAATTGGTTGGAGAGTAATTTATAAAAATGATGATGAATTGACGGAGCCGTCTCTAGTCTTAAGTATAAATCGAAAAAATATCTACCAATTTTCTACTCTGACTTCACAGACTTGTATATATTATTATAAGGATCTGTTTCTGAGACTTCTGACTTGACTCCTGAATTTTGCATAAGCAAAGAGGGTCGGGAAGAAGAAAAGTCATCCACTATTATCGGAGTATATCGAAGGGAAGGTGAGGTTGCACCCAGGGTATGTAGAAAAGATGTAATATGGACATAGGTATGTCATTAGCTGCCATTAGATAAACTGGAATGTAATTACTTGATGAAGGCCTTCATCCCCATTACTACATTAAAATGAAACCCCAACCAGTCACGTTGCTCCAGTCCAATTGCCTTCCATCACGAAATCCACTACTGCATTCCTCAATCATCTCTATCCAGCAGCCAGAAAAGTCAGAGAGCCAGTAGTTTTTAATACCGACAAGAACGGACGGATTGATAAACAAGGAGATATTGATAAACCCTTTTATTGAAACAACTTTTATTGGACGACAGACAAGACTTTTTAAGACTTGGGTGACGGCTGCTGCTACTAGCTCAGCTACTGGTAACGATAACTAACTGTTGCTTCTTCAAGTTTTTTTTTCTGAAAGGGACACACATCTTCTAAATCGTCTAAATGGCCTTTATGAATACTACGAGTCGTGTGGATGTTTTGAGATCCATATGCATGTGTGAGTAAACGTCTTGGCAAACGCTTTGATGTCCAAGCTTTGTCCAGGTAATTTCATCCTAATGAGAAAGGTAAGCTTTCTTCCTCAATTTGCTGACTAAAATCGGCTCTTTTCAATTTTAAAAGCAATTTGACAATAGGACAAATAACAGGGGTGCATTACATGTCGGATTGCTGTGTGCATGACCAAGGCTGCATTGCATGTCGAGCCATTACCCACATCATGATCCAAGAATAATATAACGACTGGAGATGAATGTTTCCTTTTTTTGTGTTCGGATATGAAATTGAACGTTAAACTATTTGTCATGGAGGATTCATGGGATATGATAATATATTATTACAGAATGAGAAATGGATAGGCTAAATGTGCTGCTGAGTAATAGGTTCTTCGAATGTATTGCAATGGTTTTAAACTCAGGTAAGTGAGGGTAGGCAGAAGGAGATACAATGTATATTATTATTAATTACACATTTTAACGTTGAAAGAAAATCCGTCAGGTATGAAACACGTCGGGGTCAATTTGTCAGAAACCCGAAAAATTTCTATTCATCCTTCGTCCCCTGCCAGACCAATGACAAAAGCAAAATTTTACGCACTAACTCCTCAATTCAATTGAACTTAGGATCTCTTTCCTCACACTGCCGAGGACACCCTGGCTGAATCCATCTCTAAAAGTTTAAACATCGTTCTCAACAACAATGAAATTCAGCAGATGATCCTTTGCCTGAAGGATTTCTAGATTCTAAATTGTAGACCCAAAAGTAGTATCAATAAGCGTAGTAACTCTGAGTTTCTGTGGATCTTGTGTATATTCAATCCAGCTTGAAATACAATACTCTGCTGTATGGTAAACGCCGTAAAAACGAGGGCAACAAAGAATACCTTTTGACAACAATGAGTTCATCCAAGAATGAGCTTTACAACCCGTGTAACTAGCAACCATACTAAAGATAACTATAAAGCATTATAACTACTATGAAGCAAAGCAAAGCCCAGCCGATGTGGCAAATTAGACCGAGAAAAAACTAATAAGACTCTGTCCACGATAATCAGCAACAATGACAACTTGACGACAATTGACAATGCTCCACCCGATGAGCTTAAGGTTAGCTTATCTAACCTTAAGTCCATCTGGACATTTTTCAAATCCAATTTACATTAAATCCTGTGGACTTTTTTCCATTCATGGAAATGTTTTCCACCTCACTGCCACTGACTCTAGAATTTTTTTCTTCTGGGATTCCCTGGATAAATCTTTTTATTTCTGGGAGACAAATATTCTATGTAAGAAATTCTATGGAGGATGAAGGAAGCAATCTGTTTTACCTTTCAATTTGGCCACAAGAAAAGAGACATATTGTTGAGTCGAAGATGAATTGCATCCTCCGACCTTCCGGTCACTCAATTCTTATACTACTTAAGATTAG
Source organism: Vertagopus arboreus (assembly GCA_034698485.1). NCBI lineage: Eukaryota > Metazoa > Arthropoda > Collembola > Entomobryomorpha > Isotomidae > Vertagopus > Vertagopus arboreus. The sequence goes on from JAQGBQ010000083.1 coordinate 43,814, forward strand.
TTCTTACTACGTGCAATCCCTCCAGGGTACTAAAATCTTACACACACAATATATCGTCGTTGGGTACAATACCAAATAATGCCTGGAAGGAAACCGAGATACAAAACACATAAAGCTAACAGAAGATCATAGCCAATAAAAAAGTCCTTCCTTATTCCTACGATTATTGCTTTTTTGTGACGAGTTTTTTGAGGTCATCGTATATGTTCATGTCCCCAGAGATACTTTTGTATCCGACTCTTAGCAACTACGGAATTAAACTCTGGGACAAAGTACAATGTCCAGAATAGGATTGACCCCTTACTTTCTCCTGTCCTGAGAATAATGTTTTTTGTAAATCCTTTAGGAAACATAATAATAATTCGTATCACAATCGGATTTTTTCTCTCTCTGAAAGATGAAAAGTCAAACGAATAGTTTTTAGTTCAATG
>JAQGBQ010000084.1:0-44043 GCA_034698485.1 Vertagopus arboreus
ATCATTACTTGCTAAAAGGTATCATTACTTGCTAGCTTGCTAAAAGGTAGCTTGCTGCTTGCTAAAAGGTATTACACCTGTGCCACCTGATTCCAGATTAGCGGGATTAAACTTATTCTTATTTTTAATTCAAGTGTTTTTACTTTTCAATTTACAATTTACACTAAAACACCGTCATTTAATTTAAATAGGTGTGAATTACTGTGTAAAAAAATCGGACGAAGGTGTGAATGCGAAGCGTGTTAGCTGTGTGTGGTCAAAAGAATCGAAAAATTACAATTTGTTGTGACCAATCGGTAAGATTTTAATTGTTTAGTTAGATAATAGCATTTAGATAATATTGTGGGTTTGCGGTTCAATAAATAGCATAAAATTGAGATGCTGTGAAATTAATATGCCAATAATTTATGCCAGAGATAATAAAATCATGCGTTAAGTTGCGTACATCATGTAACAATCATGTTGTATATGCATGTTATTTATTAGAATTTAGGAATTGGCATATTAAATTTGACATTATTAAAGTTTTTTAATGAACAATTCATTATTGTTTTTGTCACTTTACATTTAAATGACAAAAACAATACTAAATATCTATCCAGTCCAATGTTTAAACGATTTTCGATTTCAGAGTTTGAATTTGTGGTAAATATTAAAGACATGCATTCTATTTTGCATTCTATCATCCTCTTGTGTCTTGCTTACAGTTAACTTATATTATCAGATTTAAGACGATTTAGATTAAGACGCTAATGGAATATATATGGGGCTTATAGAATCTGTAAATTTTGCAATTTGGAGGGTGGTGGACTGCTGATATCTATATATTTAAAAGTACGTACCATTTACTTGCTTTGCTATTTTAGAATGCATGAAACAAACATACTATAAGACAATCTTTTACATCGCATTTGTATTTCTATCTGTTTACAGGAACGCTGACAGAGTCAACCAACCATATGTGAAAATGAACGTAATCCCACGATTAAGCCAATTATCAGGGCTCGTTTGGAGAATACTTGGATGTAACTCTGGTCCTATGACACTTCAGGGAACTAATGTCTATCTAATTGGAAACGGGCCAAAGAGGATACTTATTGATGCCGGCCAAGACGGTTTTCCAGAATATGTGGATAATCTGGCAGGTCTTTTGAAGCAGGAAAATGTGACTGTGGACAAAATCGTGATAACCCACTGGCATCAAGACCATATTGGGGGACTGGCTGACTTGCAAAAATCCTTGTTTCAATCTATTGCTCCTATCGTTTACAAATTCAAGAGAACTGAAGTCCCTGAAAGTCCTTTACCAGACGGATATAACCTCGAGCAGTTGACCGACAATCAAATCCTGAACACTGCTGGTGCTACTTTAAGGATTCTATTTACCCCTGGTCACACAACAGACCACGCTGCGTTGTACCTTGAAGAGGAGAAAGCTGTATTCAGTGGAGACTGTATTTTGGGAGAAGGAACAGCCGTCTTTGAGGATCTTCATGATTACATGCTCTCTTTAGAGAAGATAATGTCTGAAAATCCTAAAATGATCTATCCTGGACATGGACCCGTTGTTCCTGATCCTAAAGAAAAAATTCAATATTACCTAAACCATAGGAGAGAACGGGAAAGACAGATTTTAGAAGTTATTAAATCAGCCAAAGCCCCAGTGACACCAGGTCAGATTGTTGCTGTTGCATACAAAGAAACTCCTGTGCATTTACACCCAGCTGCCGAATTTAATGTTAGACATCATCTTGACAAACTAGTTAAGGATAAAACCATTCAACGAAGGTCAGGTACATTTTTTATTAAAGGAATTCCCGATGGAAAACTGTAAGTTTTTGTATACAGCGACAACATCGATCGAATGAAGAAGGCTGGATCCCGTCATATCTGTTTATTGATTACTAATTTATTATTTGATGAATTCAAGACTTGTTTTACCAAAAATATTATTCTTAACTTAAAGGCTATAATCTGTATCTTATATATGTTTATTTTATGAGGAATAAATTATGTTGACAGTTTTCCTTATCAGCACAATTCATGTTTACTTATTACTGGCATGAAGTGGCAAGAAAAATACCCAAGCATTTTAAAACATTTTACTATAAATGAATCTGATAACTTTGAAAAGGAGAGTAAATAGGAGCGTTTTTTATGCTATCAATTGCTATTGTAGGGTCAAGATTTGAATTATATTTATATAACTTGTATAATCTCTTGACGTCAGTTTCATCAGATTATAGACATCTGGAATAATTGAGATAAACCTTCATGCAAAAAAGATAATCATTTTTAAAAATACAGTTCTGAAAATGCAGCTTGCAATCTCATACCATCAAAGGATTCGAGTTATAGATGCGTAAAATATTCTTAAAATTACTCAACATAATATTATATGAATTTGTCGCTATGAAATCCTGTGTTTGGTGATTACATAACTACAAATAATATCTGCTAACTAGCAGTGAGCAACCTTATTAGATGGACTAATCTTAAGTTTTAAGTATATAGAGAGTTGTAATGGGGCAAAGTTAAGAGTTTGCAAGAACTAACGATAAATAATCTACATCGTGACTTAACTAACTAACCAACAGTGCAGCCCATTTTCATACACACACATAAATTAAATGAACAAATTCAGCTAGTTAGATAACAACATCTTAGAGGTTATTCTATAATCATAACCCGGCTCCAAATAAATTCTTCCAGTGATGTCAACTATTATATGATATGCAAATTAGATAGATTGACTTGCTATAAAATTATACAATTTGTTTACATTAGAATCGCCTAAATTTGGTCTTCTTATCGGCATATATCTCTGGCATTTGAGTACGACTTCAATTCAAAGTTTAATAAATGAACATGATCATCAAAATCCCATATCCCTTTTCTTGTAAAATGATCTCATATGCATATGGACAAAATATGTTCACCATCCTGGGGTTTCAAGGCCTTCGAGTATCTCAGTTTACATCGAATGATACTTGATTTTTTTTGTATTATTATTAATGTAAAGCCGTGTGCAAACACCAACATTATATTAACAAGTGTCGACCCTATCAAATTGGTCACTACAGTTTTCGGTTCAACGCGTGCAGGAACATCTAACAACTAGTAAATTGGAATTAGATATTACATACTACTTAATTGGGTTAATCTACATTGGATCAAATTTAACAATGTTTTTTTTTAAAAATAATTTATAGACTCCTTCAGATTTCAAACGTTGTAGAAGCTCTTCAAAATCAACAATGGGTGGTTCAGACGATAATCTTACAGCCATTCTGTACAAGCAGGGTGACCTCCGATTGGAAAATCGGCCAATTCCAGAACCAAAAGATGATGGTACGTATTTTGTTCAGTTTTTGTTTACAATAATAAGAACTGGAGATATTCCATGGAAGAAATGGCATTTTTACTTGCAGAGGTACTTTTACGAATGTCTGCCGTTGGCATTTGCGGATCAGACGTACATTATCTTGTGCACGGAAGAATTGGAGACTTTATCGTGAAGGAACCCATGGTCATTGGTCATGAAGCTGCTGGAGTTGTTGCGAAATTGGGAAAGAACGTGAAGAATCTGAAAGTTGGTCAGTGGAACTCAGTAATATATTTATCGATTTGTTTGATAAAATTATAAATTAACTGAATTTTGAAAATCATAGGAGACCGAGTTGCAGTTGAACCTGGAGTCCCATGTAGATATTGTGATGACTGTAAAACTGGAAAATACAATTTGTGTAAGGAAGTCATGTTTTGTGCCACTCCCCCTGGAAATGGAAATCCAAATAATGGACATGGAAATTTGAGCAGATACTACACTCACGCCGCAGACTTCTGCTTCAAGTAATTATTTTCAGCAATACGAATTGATGTATAGTTTTTGTGTACGTGAAATAAAAAATGCCCTCAATTAATTACAGATTACCTGACCATGTCAGCTTAGAAGAAGGAGCACTTCTTGAACCATTGTCCGTCGGTGTTCAAGCTTGTCGCCGTGCGGGAGTTACCCTTGGATCTACCGTTCTAAGTATGTACATAAAATATAAAAATATTTTAATTACTTATAAAATTAACTTATTTAAACGAATTGATTTAAAATCAAAGTCTGTGGAGCTGGACCTATCGGATTAGTCAATTTGCTAGTTGCAAAGGCAATGGGTGCCTCCAAGATCGTTATTACGGGTAAGTAGTTTTAAATTTTATTGATTAAAATACTATTATTTTGCTTAAAACATGATTCCTTATAAAAATTTTGTTCCATTAGATTTGGCAGAAAACCGACTCCAAATGGCTAAAGATCTTGGAGCAGATTTTACTATTACAATTGCAAAAACATCAACCCCCGCGGACCTTGCCAAGGAAGTTGAAGAAAAACTTGGAGGCATGCCAGATATTACAATTGAATGCAGTGGTGCAGAATCCAGCCTCAAATTGGCTATTTTGGTAAGTCAAATTTATAGTTTTCATAGTGCATACTTTAAATTTTGTTAAATTAATTTTTGAAAATCTGTAGGCGACCAAATCCGGTGGATGTGTTTTGCTTGTTGGTTTAGGACCAGCCGAAGTTACTATTCCAGTTGTCAATGCAGCCGTTCGAGAAGTTGACATTCGTGGAGTCTTCCGTTATGCTAACTGGTAAGTTTGTCATTATTAAACTCATATTTAATTTTAATTATTATATCAATGGTCATTTATTTGCAGTTACCCAGCGGCGTTGGCCCTTGTTGCATCTGGAAAAGTCAATGTCAAGAAACTGATTACTCATAACTATAAACTTGAAGAGACTCTTGCCGCTTTCGAAACGGCTAGAACCGGAGCAGGTGGAGCGGTCAAAGTGATGATTCATTGTTAAAACAAATGTACAAGACTTTTCCTAATTCGATCCTGAGCTTTAATTTCTTCATTTATTCTAAATACTTTTGAAAAAATAATGTTCAAATCCTTTTAATCATTAAAAAAATCCAAACTGTTTCTGAACTAAATACCAACTTGACAACAAAACCAATTTCAATATAGCACAGGAAACATACATATTTTCATACACAATGAGTCTATCCAATTAATAATCATGCAATTCTAAATTCTATTATGTTTCTACTAATAATAGCGTTAGGTAATGAAGTGTAAGAATTTAAACCTATTTCCTCCTTTCCTACGGAATATTGGGATGTTAGCAGACAATTGTACATAATTTTGAATACATAACGCAACGAAATCTGCATGCAAATTAATATAAACTAGGACTCATGTGGGAAAAAAACGCTTTGTTGAGTCGATCGTACACGATAAACTTAATAGGATTACGCACTTGCTATTATAGCTTCTTTTGATTTACCGTGACGAACTTAACGTGATATACAAACACCAGACTCTAGTTGTTTAGATTATGCAATTCTAATTAAGAGTAAGCAAAACATTAAGTTGCACCAAGAAGAAGTTGTTGAGGCAAAACAAAGTCTACGTGTTAAATCTATCTAGAATCTTTTAGCATGTGCTAGGCAAATCTAAAACAGAGTTTACATCTTTACGGTTGACCGTAATGTTTTGCAAAAAACACAAAAGTTGCTTAGTATCATGCAATTCGTGTAATTAGGTTCAACAAGCAACACGGATCTTTCAGTTAGTAGATGAATGTTTATAATTGAAGGATGGATGTGCTTCAATTTGGGTAAGTGATTATGTCAATTGCGTATAAATCCACAAAAGCAAACTCTGCTATAATTCTTCTCGAGTCATGGCATTGATCTGTGTGAAGGAGTTTGGGAATATTTCCTTTGTTAAAGTTTCTTATCGTTAAGCCAAAATTATTCACTAAAATGTACCATGAATGTCAAAAATAATTTGTTCGTTTTAATGCATTAGGGATTTACTAACAAATGATAATCTTTTATTTATTGTTTTTGTTTAAAAGTACTCATGTCTTGCATCGAAACATAAACAGTGCTTGGTACAAATGGTACAGAAGATAATGCCTGCATATAATCACCGTAATGGTTATTACTATCTAGGTCATTAATATCACACAAGGGTAGAGATTAGTGAGCCTAGTACTTAAGTACAGACATAATAATAAAATATATATATATATTTGCTTTGCTTTACATGAATTTCCTTTGTTAATTTATATATGTGGAAATTACAAGTAAGCTTTGCTCTATTGTGCCAAAACGGATGTTTCTTGAGTTCACAACCTTGAATTAAAGTTGTGATTCTTTTCTTGTGAATCTGGTGTAATTTTTCCCAAGTTTGACTTTAATTGTTTTAACAGCGACTGAGATGTCGTAATTTAATTTGGTAGGTTTTGCATATTATTTAGTAGTTTATTTGTATCTATACATCTCATCCAATCTTCCAACTCTAGTTTTTTAAATGCAGGATTCAGGGTTGGGATGACAGGTACTTTAGGTGGTCTTGATTTAATAGTGACCTCCGGCCCCAAATCCATAGCCATAGGCTCCTCCCCCGTGGCCGTACCCATGTCCACCGCCGTGGCCATAACCATGATGTCCTGCAATTATGAGACATTCATAATGAGTATCATAATTCAATTAAATTGTTGAATCTTTTAATATTGTAAAATAATCTTACCGTGATGTTGATGATGGTGAACTGGGACAGCATATGGGACGTGTTTGACCACTGGGTATGGAACTTTGTGGTAAACCGGATATGGAACGTTCTTGTACACTGGGTAAGGTACGTGCTTCACAACATGTTTTTCCACTGGGTATGGAACCTTAACGTGTTGGATAACGGGGTATGGCCTATCAACAATTTTTTCAACTGGGTATGGGACTTGAATGTGCTTCACAATAGTCTTCTCAACTGGATAAGGTACATGGACATGTTTGATGACTTCATAAGGAACTGGTCTATCAACAGGAACGGGATGGTGTTTGATAATAGTTTTCTCTACGGGATATGGTACCTTGACATGTTGGACGACTGGGTATGGAACTGGTTTCTCAACGGGAACTGGGTGATGCTTTACAATATGTTTTTCAACAGGGAATGGAACCGGAACGTGCTTCACAATATGTCCGTGATGACCCCCACCATGACCTCCACCCTAAAACAAAGAAAATATATATAAATTATACTTGTTTATTGAAACTAATTTTTTGGAATTCGGGGTTTTCAAATATATAAAACTTACATGTCCGTAGCCCCCTCCGTAGGCACCATACCCCCCACCACCATAGTTTCCATAATCTTGGGCAACCGCAGAAGCGACCACCGAAAGTACTAAAATAAAGACCTTCATTGTGGACCAATTCGAAGATACACTTTTATTTTCGGTTTCACACAAGCGAGAACTTTAGTTGTTTCAGATCAGATCAACAATCAACTAGTGACCATTTCATCAATGTAAATTCACTTTTATATCCAAGAAGGGACTAAAAATACTACAATACAAAGTGCTGCAGACAATAAAAATCAGGAAGGTCCCTTCCTAACATTTTTTGGGTGGAAAAACATCGATTCTTTGTACGTGTATATGCATTCCCTACAGAAAAAAGAACAATAAAAGTTTACGGCTATGGAAAGTAATAAGTGCAAGTGGGTGACCTGAAATATAAGGTTATACTCACTTACTGTAACCGTTAAATAAGAGATTATCTTTAATCAAAAATGCATTGGCACATATATATGACATAATATAATGCGTACCTTAAAATCTAAAAACGAAATATTTCTATGAATCTAGCATGCATGCGTTTCATCTAAATCACCATACATACAAGACAAAGCCATCAACCAACAATTACCCAGAAACACTCCAACTATTAATGTTCAATATAATACTCGTCTTGGTGTGAATGCAACAAGTTTTTATTCCATATTATTTATATTTTCCCAATGTTTCAAATGTTTGTCAGCTACCTTAACACGACATAAAGAAAACAACATAATAATGTTGTTGAATTGTGTGTGGCTCTGGGTGCGACAAATGACAGAACACCTTATCTTCTATAATCTGGGCCATTCACAATTGATAAGGGGATTACCTAGCAATTAACGAAAGTGCCATGCGGTCTACATTTTATGAGCTTCAATCGATTTTTTCTTTCTACTAATTAGACCAAATGTAATTCATTGGATTACATATCCCTACTTTAATTGGGGATTATGAAATTTTTACCAGAGATCTACGTGATTATGAGCCAATGGTCTCCTCAAATCTAACAACTTAACAAAGCACTCTAATGCTAGTAATAGAGCTCATTACTAGCAATGAATGGGCACGAGCCATATATTTATGTTGAAGCTTCTAGTACATTTTTTTTAACTTAAAAACATGTAATAACTGACCAAACTACCGTTACTACGATATAGTGGCATAAGAAATTTGTATGCAATTACTTTACTATTAGATTTATTGAATAAACTCAATTTTGAACTTGTAGTCAGGAAACAGTTGCATACAGAATGGGGACAATGGGATCATTTCCTTTTTGCAAATCGTGGAAGGCCACGGGGCTTGAATTAATTAAAAGTGATCTATCGGTATTGTGTCTCGAGTGTTTTGCTTTTACTTTCAGATTATAAATACCAGGACTGATTTAGATGCTTATGGCTTAATCTGTATAATATTTGGCTTCAAAATATTAACAACTATTAAAATTCAAAAATGTGCTTTATCGATTATAGGTTTGAGAAATAGAATGATATTGAATACAATACAATACAACTTTACAAATAAAATCGATAGGTACTAAATATGAATATTTTACCAAATTATTAGCATAACTTTATAGATCTGATACAAATTTATAGCTGATCTGAATACAAATGATTTTCGAAATATTTTAACACGATATAAGATATATAGATTTATGCGGCAATATTTATTTAAGTTGCAAAACAGTGATCATGCCTGACTTCAGTAGAATTTTAATTAATCTCTTCATTAATCACGTCTGACGTCAAATACCAATACGCTAATACACGATAATTGATTGAACATGTTTTAAATGTTGATTAATTGATTAGTTTGTAAACTATAGTATTTATTTTGCTTTGACTTTAGTCCATCATCATTCATTTTACAATGAACCTAGTTTGTTAATTGTTGTCCTACTTTTTTTAATCTGCAGATAGATAATTCACACAAAGACAAAGATGGACTGGACTTATATTATATCATATAATCAATAATTAAATCTGCATTTACATGGGTAATCAAACATCATAATTATAATAGCTAATAACATTATCATTTCTGGCTACTACATGTCCAAATTTTACTCAAATGATTCTTCCTTGAGTTTTTTTAAACTTCGAGAGGCTGTCGTAAAAATTTAAGACTACCTTTGTACACAACACAATGAACCAAATTGTCCATAAAGATGCAATTGAACGATAACTTATGTAGTGAATATTCGATTTAGCTATTGAAATACTACAATAAGAACAAATTATCAAAATTCCACACAGGTAATTTATATTTTCCATAATAGGCTATTACGTCTTGATGTCTCCGATCTGGACATCTGAAAAAAAAAACTTTTTGTTTAGCTCAGGTGAAAATAGCATATAGAAAAGTATTTTTTCTTTAATGAAGGCATTTCTATACATAAATTCATTCTTGGTTCTTTCAAGGTAGTATACTGTAATTTTAGTGATTTGGTTAATCTTGGTTAAGAATCTTCACCGTCAGTCAGGCCAAATTGGTTCGAAATAATTTACTGGTAAACTGCTAACACGAGTCGGGTTAAAAGCTGGGTTCCTAGCTACGACTAAATATATCGGTTAATTTTAGCTGGACAAAGTTGTACCCGCTTAAAACTAGCTGTTCATATGATAGAATTAGCTTGGTTGAACTTTAAACAATTTTATAGACTTCATAAATACATAAATTCAGCGTCTCAAAATTACCGTTGGAGATTTAACCGAACGAGTACTGTTTTTTTCTAATACATACTAAAGAATTTTACTAAAGATAAGATAATACTTTTGATTTTCGGAATGATTATTAGTAATTTTAATAAAACTATTTTACGAATCACGACTCGGGTAGGTAGAAAAATTATTCAGTTAAATAAAGGAAATAAATTAATACTGAATTACTGACATACATATGTATTTTTCAAATTTTCAATTTAGTACAACAACTTGTATCCATACGATGTTTCTCTTGAACCATCATCTAACCTTTCAATTAACTACATACTCAAAGGAGGATTTGCCGTTGAACTTTTCTTACATTTGAAAGATTTTTTGGGATTCGAGTAAATTTTAAATAATTGTTCTACTTCTACTGTTTTATTGATTAAAAAATAGTAATATTTTCAACAGTTACATATTGGTCCCGGATGTTGGCACGTACAACTTTTCATTAGCAGAGGAAAAATCAATTGACCTATTCTTGGGGTCATATAGTATGCATTTAGGTAGAATAAAAATTGTGGACCCAACCTTCGTTACTGGACAATCCAAGTAATTTTCAACTTCATTTAAACTGCTTCTAAATTTTCAAAATTCTTCAATGCTATGAAAATTGAAAATGATCTTCAAATTATTCTCATCATATAGAATCGTAGCTTACATCAATCATGATTTTGAAAGCAATGATCAAAACATCTTCGGACTTCCATTCAATCAATCTGTATGGATCGGAATATTGTTGACGATCATAACGTGCTTTCTTGCAATCGGATTTATTGGATGGTTTGTTAAACTCTCATTTCCAGAAATAACCTTGCAGTTTATTTCGGTAATTTTTCAACAAGGTATCATCAAAACTTTACCTCTTTTAAACGGATATTCAATTTAATTGTACTGATTCCAAAGTTTTAAATATGCAGATTCTGGAATTAAATTCACCAGGCAAAGCTATAAAATGGCTATTTTGGTCATTTCTATTACGATTCTAATATTTGTAGCATATTACACAAGTAATATGGTATCCATGAAGGCTGTCAGAGGATTTTCCTTAAATTCACTTCAATCAATCGTAGAATCTCCTTACAAAATTTTACTTGATCTGGGCAATAAGACGGACTCTACTCGACCGATGCTTGAAGTAATTAACTATGCAAGACTAAAGATTTAAAACTCTTATTTAATCAAAGTATGTTTTAATATGACCTTGGTGGTTTAATCGTAGGCACTTTTGCATGTGCCAATAATTGCTACTTTACTGAAACGCATAGATGATGCAAATTTTGAATATATATCGTTCGAAAAGACAGTCCGAGAGATAAATGAACAGCCCTATGTATACATTGTGGACGATACAACGGGGAGTTTTACAATTGGGAAGGAAATTGGACACTTTCCTTGTTCATGGAGTAGTTTATCTGTTCTCGATTTGAAATATCCTTGGGCAATGTATATGCGAAAACATTCGCCTTTCAGGGATTCCATAAATTACGGGTTTGAAATTAGTTATTTGTTCAGCAGTGATAATTATCTATAAATCCTTTATGCTTTGATTTTCTGTAGTCTTTTGCGATTAGAAGAATCTGGTCAGACAAAACGGCTTCGACAGAAGTGGATACCGCAAACAAAGGATTGCAAAGAAACTGTTCTAGTTTTCGAAAGCATTTCAATTCCTCAAGTTTACTTTGCATTCATCATTTTAATCTCGGGAGCAGTGATTTCAATCGTTTGGATGTTATTATTTGAGATTCAATACTTGATTAGTGTTTCTAATTTATATTCTATGCAAAAATTCATCCGAGTAATGACTTCAAAATAAATCGTTACAAATGAATTTTTAGCCTATCAATGAACATTTTGTCTTAAATTTTTATTTACAGCTGCTTTATAAAAAAAAGTAACTTGTTCATCTAACGAGGTTGATTAGTGACAAGTCTGCTCAAAAAAAAATCATAACTTTTAACAATCTTGTTTACGAATGTAAAAGCTAAAAGCACAACAATTAAAAATGTCAACTTAAATAATTAAAACTTTTATATTCGTTTCCAAAACGTTTCAGATATCATGCTACTAATAATAATTGAGTTTTATTAATCCAGAATTGTCAACGCAATTTTCTTTATACAAACAGATCACTCCTAAACAACTAGGAATTCTAATAAAAACTTCTCGTATCCATAACCTATGCTGTATCAATCAAGTTTTTTTTATTAAAAAGTTCTTTCAGCTATGAATTTGCTTGTTTGATTTTTGAGACATGCATAAATGGCATCATATTTTGGTCCACTTAACTAGCCAAATATTTAATAAACTCAAAGAAAATTTATTGGAAATCTTAGACTTTGATACCTTTCAAGTGGAAAACTATGTATGAAACCAATCAATAAAACTGTCCATAAATTAGACGAGAAGAATGTTCATATGAAAATTTGGAATGAATAACCTCAATCCAAATTTAATCTAAAAAATAACTAGTTCAGTAGCATCAACAATTCCGTTAGTTCAATTTGTTTTAATTGTTTATGGTTATAGTTTTAATATAACCCTATATTAATAAATGTCAAACATGCACATCACCGTATTCATATAATTGAATGTCACACAGATGCACTTAACAAAGTCAGGTGCATAAAATATCATCTAGTAACTCTACTCCAATTTATGTACAACCCATCCTTAATAAATATAAAACACTAAAAAAATTAGTCCATGGAAAGAGAAGGAACAGTTATTGTCAAAAATGATGTCAGCAGTTAAACATCACATGAAAACATACACATAATATTATATAAAATATAAAAAATCATAAACATTATTATCTCTTGGATTCACATTGTGGAAAATAAGACTGACAATCAGATTCCTGAACACCCAAGATGATGGCACTTAAATGGTTTGGTAACTTTTCATGCAAACCTAGTTTTCGCCCGAAATGTGATGCAGTCAAGCTGAAAAAACGACAATTTTTTGCTGCGTTACATCACAAGAATTTGTATAAAATTTTTAATATAAGTCTAATATAACATACCTATAAATTGGCATAAAATATTCCAGCCCTTGTCCGATAATTCCTGCATGTTTGTTTGTATCACAAATGACTTTCTCCATGCACTCGTACTTATTTGTCATTGACTCTATGGAATTTAAAATACTTCGTGCTGCAATGTCCAAGGATGATTTCGCATCGACGTGAAGTTCTAAAGCAGAGCGGACCTTTCTTTTTCCTTAAATACAGAATCAATCAGTTGGATATACAAAATGATAAATTACAAGCTAAATAGTACGAATAAATAATACCTTTAGTATTCCCGATTCCAGCATCAACTCGTATACTTCCTTTTTTGCCCTTTTTGCCTTTTTTATTCTTTTTCTTAGCAAACGTTCTCGTAAACCAATTATTTCTTAAAAGACCTGCAGTACCACCACCCCCAGTCGCAGTACCAGTTGTCGTTATGATTGGGGGACCTGTTGTAGCTGTTCCAGTACTTGTTGCCGTTCCCGTTGCAGTCCCCGTTGCAGTCCCCGTGGCAGTTCCCGTTCCCGTGGCCGTTCCAGTCCCGGTAGCAGTACCTGTGCCTGTGGAATATGTATATGTAGGATATGTCGCTGTAGTTGTGAAAAAGCCACCTAACTGTCCACCAAGAACAAAATTAAGTTTTATATTTATCGGCACTAGGAACATGCATGGTTATTATATTCACTTACCGATAAGAGGTTCATCAATAAATTGAGCAAAAATGCTCCAAACGATATGAGGGAAAGTCCTGTGAGGACAAGATCAAGGAATGAAAAGTACATGCTGTGTCCTCCAGAACCTTTGACTGTATAAACATGTTTTTGATGGTAGTGATGATGATTGTCACTTCCCCAACCGCCGCCACCCCAACCATTACTTTCTTCGACAGGATACGCTGCCGCTGCTGGAGGATGATGGTACTCTGGAGCAGATTGTTCTGTAGCTCCATACCCAGCTCCTTTTCCCAAACTTTTTATTAGAGACAACATATTTTTGGGTTTTTGTTGAGGACGTTTGACGTTTCGATAGTGGTGTGACTCTCCGTAGTCCTTAACGCGTGGATGTCTTAGAATATACGGCGGATTTTTATCACTGACGACGGAAAGCAATTTAATGCCACTACTGCTACTTTCGGCAACAGAATCCAAATTTAATTGACGCTTCGAAGATGTAGTTGTATTTTTAAAACTGCTCTCAGAATTTAAATTAGTTGTAGACGAAATATTTTTCATGATTTAAAAAACTTTAATAATTTGGCTAAACTTACACTTTGTCAGATGCACCGACCAGGTGAAAACACAATAATATAATGATGATCAGCAACATTGTATGAGGAACGGAAGGACTAAACTTGTACTACGTCATTGTGATATTGTATAAGGGAGGTGTTTCGAATTTCTAAGATGCCAAATGAGACTGTCCCACCCGTTGCATCTCAAAGTGGATTACTTAATGCTATTATAATTTATGGTGCAATGTCGCTGGGTTCAGATTTAATGGTTGTTAACTTGTTGGACTTTCAACATACTATAAGTTGCATGAGACTATAAGACCTCCTGTCAACCGAGCGTTACGATATCAAGTAATTGGGTGTATTTTGTTGGTTGATATTTTCTGTCTTTTGTACTGCATTTTCTATTAGTGTCTCATTAATTCCTAACGGTTTTGACCAGATCATAAATTTTAACAGCTTTTGTCTCTGCAGTATTCTGAAGCATGAATCACGCAATCTTGAAAACTTGTCATAAAGTGACTAAAAACACAAATTAAACAAGCTATTATATGTTATGTGGACCCTCAAAGTTTCAAAATGTCTTTACAACTGCAAAAACATGACTTGAAAGTGTATTACATTAAGCAAAATATTTTTGTACCGGATCTGCCTAACTACAACATATTCGGATATTGCTGAAAATCGGCTAATTTTAGAAATTAAACAAAAGAGGATACCGATCAATATGCAAAAAACTATTACAAATTGTTATTACCAAATAACCTGTTCTTTAAATTAATAATATATGTACGTGTATGCTGGACATTTTTAATAGATTTTTTCCACAGTGAATCTAAATTGTAATCCAATTGTATAATATGATTATGCTTGTGATGAATAAAGATGAAAATGATTGATTTTCTAGACTTTTCAGGGTTTCCAACTTTTTATTCATACTTGCTATCACTCAAGATAAATAACAAACCAAAACCATCACTCATTCTCAATAGAAGATCATTAAATTATTTACATTCAGAAAGGAATTTATGGTGTAAATGGATTCATCCGTGTGAACATTTTGGGAATTGAGACTGGCAATTAAATTCACTAGCTCCATGTAAAATAGCATCCAAGTGATTCGGAAGATGTTTATGAAATCCTAGTCTCTCTCCCACGTAAGAACTGCTGAATCTGTGATTATAATAATTTCATTGTTATGTACAAAAGACTTAAAATATACAAAGGAAATATTTAAAATGTTTATTTACGTGTATATTGGCATAAGATACTGGAATCCATGTCCTATAAGTTTAGCCTGTCGATTTCCTTCACAAAAGAGATTGGGCAAACATTCGTGCTGATTCATCATAGCATGGATGGATTTGATGACCGATTCGGCCAAAATGTTTGCACTGATTTTCGGATCGATTTCAAACTCCACTACTGATCTTTTACCTAAATACATATAAAACATTTGAAAATATTCAAAATAAATTTATTTCCGATTACGACAGCCAAGCTTAAATTATAATATTTAACTTACCTCTAAAAAATCCTACCGTTGGTGGTGTAGCTGTCCCTCCTCCTGTCCCACCCCCTCCAGTGTCGATGTAATCACCCGTTCCTGTAATAATTGGTCCTAAACAATGACAGATTTTTTAAAATTTTAATTAAATTATTTTCAGATAGAATGCTCTAATTAAAATCTTGAAGTTAAAATAATACCTGTAGAAGTAAGACCAGTAAGACCAGACGTAAACTAAAGACAACAACAACAAAGATTAATTATCACCCTTACAGATTCACACGTAATCAAAGTGAATATTTCTTAATTTACCAGCAATGCGTTCATCAGTAAATTAAGTAGAAATATGCCAAAAGATAAGAATGCCAAAGCAGTTAGGGCAATATCAAAAAAGGACTGGACGCCTGTATTCGAACCCCAGCCACCACCAGAATCTCGACTTCTGTAATTTTATAGTAACACTGAGATTTCAATTTATTTTACACAATAATTTGTTCTTGAAATTTTTTAAACCTTACATTAAAGAATTAGTTGGCTGACTGGATGTTGCACTAGACAATGGTACGCAAAACCAAAGTAGGATAAGAGCTTTGAACATCTTTCTGTCCCAAAATATTTGAATAGAATGAAGTAACCGTTCCATCAAGACACTTCAGCATTTTTCTTTACACTTTAGTCCAATTGATATTGACAAGCCAGCTTCTGAATATCAAATGAGCGACTTTGTCCCAAATTATGATAAATGCATGAAATCTAATTAATATTGTTATATGACATATGAAATGAGAGCAGTTCGGTTAACCAAAATATGCCATCCCTAGATCGTATGTTAATTTTTTACGTTTCTTTGAAATTAGCTCATCAGAGTTCCAGAGGGTGACTGATATAATTGGAAAAGCTTTTTTCGGTATAAGGTTAATTGATCCACACATTCACCGCAGGTTCTGTTGGTCATATATTTATACCTCGTTTGTTTCTTCGTGTGACATGCAATCAAACCCATAGGCGTCAAAGGTACTAACTACCACCTAAAAAACTAAATTTCAGACAAACTTTGATGCAATCTTGAGTAATACTTCAAAATATTCATATGAAAAGTACCTTTGACTTTTAATTAATTGGTTTAATTTATTTCAAAAGTACATGTAGCTTTTCTACTTTTCATGAAGCTTCGATTTTTAAGAGCGTGAATAATTTTCTGAACAAACTTCGTCTTGTCCTAAACTAAATACCAAATAAATATGAATATTAATATGTGCCAGGAATAATAATATTTTTATTTAACAATTCGTATTTAATAATTGAAAAATGAAATGGAATCATACAAAATGCGTAAAAATTGAGGCTTGCATAGAGTGCCAGGGAAAACAAAGAGAAAGTCTGGAAGCCGGCAAAGTCATAAATTTCGCACTCACACGTTTCAATATTTTGTTTTGGAAAAATTATATTTTTAATAATTTTTATGGACTAATTTCAAATTTCAATTACATACGGTGACATTATGAGACTGTCCTACATTCTCTCATCTATATAATTATAAAACTTTGGATTCGGTGACTGAAAGAGACAAGTAAGTTACAAATTTTAATAATATCAGCAATTGACATTTTTGAAAATGATTAAAATCAATTTCATTTCACTTATCTTATACTTCAACCTTTCATCAGGTTTAATCTAAATTTAGTTGTAATTTCAAATTTTGAATATCTATCTAGGTAATTGAAATCCCGAGAAGTAAGGGAAAAGGCTCAGGAATTCAATCAAGTTCTATAATGGATGACCAAAAATTGACCAAGCAGGGTAAAACTAAGAATTAAATGTTGTTATTTTATATTTATGTGTACGGTTAGTTTTATATTGCACTTCATACTTCTTTTCTTTTAATTAATAGATACGGCTTCAGCAGAACAACTGATCAAAGTCGTTCCTCTAGCAGAAGAAGCGAAATCGATTTTAGTCGACACCGACTCTGTCCAGGAGATCAACGCGGATTTAGAAGATCTGGACATCATTTCAAACATTTTGGATGAAATTTTGACTTTTGTTGTTGACAAATCTGGAGAAGAATCCCAAAACAGTATAATTGTTGAGAAGAATGAAGAAATTAAATCCGATAATAAGAAACAACAAGAAGACAAAGAAAATACAATCCACAAAGTCGAGGAACAAGTTAAAATAAAGACTGACACGGACGAGGTAGATTCAGAAGAGTTTCAAATCAGCTGCCCAGCTCGAAAAAGACTGAAAATGGAACTTGAACCGAGTAAAACTGTCAAGGACAAGAACGGTAAAAGGAAATCAGAAGAAAGTCAATCAAGTAGGTCTCAGGTAATACCAGACTCTGGGACTTGTAACCAAGATGAATTAGCGAAGTTAAAAGCCAGTGTGAAAGCGAAAGAAGAACAACTCCGTCAACTGAATTTGCTACAGTTTTATGAGAAACAGGTTGGTCTTTTCAGGCTATCATGAAATTTTAAAAATTAAAATCCCTTAACTAATTCGCTTTTCGTACAACAGCACTCTTTGGAAGAACTTACCGTACTCGTGGATAACTGGAGACAAGTTGCCCAGAATGTAGCTTCGGATCTGTATAAGCAGCAACAATCGAATAGTAAGAAGCCTTGTAAAGTTAATTTTTTCTCAGATTTAAAAAAAACTTGTTTTTAAATTCTAGCTTATGAAGAACTATCAATAGAAGATTTTCTCCGCAAGTTGGATGTCGATCCAGCAATGATTGGTTTTGAATGAAGTCTAGAAGAAAGAAGATTCTGTCCCTATTTTTATTTTTGATATAATAGTCAATCTTTGTATCCCGTTGTAATATTGAATAATAGTCTGAGTCTTGTGATGTTTAATGTTAGATAGAAATCAGACTAAACAAACGGAGAGTTTTGTAATCTTATTCTAATTAATTTTTGTTGACGCAAATGACTCAATAAATTATAGATATTTACTGAACATCATAATCATACATCATTTTCATGAAAATGCAAACAAAAGTTATTTCTTCGCAATAAAAAAATTTGAAATATCTTTGCTCCAATCATATTAGTAAAGAGGCGGACTTTCTTTTCAAAGTCCAACCCACTGAATTTAAATTTTAGAAATGACAGCTTTTAAACTAATTTATAGAAGCTCCTGAAATAAAAACTGTAATAATAATCAAAAAACATAAGAGAAATTGAGAAGTCATTATTATTAAAATAAAGGGAGAAAGTGCTGGAGAAAGTATAATATTGAGGTTAGTGAGAACGCCACTGATGCCGTTGCGGATGTTTAGCGAGTAAAAAGTAGCAGCAAGCGAGAGCTGGACGAAGTAAGGAGAGGCTTGAAAAACGAAATTGACTCGTTCGAAGGCAGAGGACGAGCAGAAGAAATATAAAGTTCAGGACGAAGGAAGGGAAGATGTCAGAGTCAACAACAACAACAAACCCCGTTCAAAATCAAAACACAGCTAACCCGGGACCCTCGGTCAAAGTTGAAGTTCTACTGGGTCATCGCCAACAACAAAAAATGATGGCAACAGGAGCAACCAAACCTTTACCCGTTGACCCCCTTGCTATGGATGAGGACGATGAGTTACCAATTGTATCTTCAGAACTTGTCCCTTGTTCTTCTTCAGCTGTGGTTATCGCTAATCATCATAATAATAATGTGATTAGTGTTGGAGGACCTACACCTCCTGCAACTCGAGCAGTTGTAGTTCATCAACAGCAACCTCCTCCTCAACAAAAGTTTCAAGATGTGAGAGTTGACAATTGGGGAAATTATTGTCTTCAGAGACTTCAGGTCATGTATGACCGGGGGGACTTTTGTGATCTCACTATGCTTTTCAGTACTCATGACACTCTCAAGGTAAATCCAATTCACACACAATTGATTGATAAAATGTTCTTTTATGTGATAGTTATTTGAATTTTTGAATAATAATTGTTGTTCTAAAAAAAGGTCCATCGAGTAGTTGTCAACTTGTGTACAGAGTACTTTGCTAATTTGGAGCGGCTGTTTGGCCTTACGGATGGTGTTTTAGTTCTTCCAAAGGATGTCGAGTACCAGGCAATGGTTACCATTATCAAGTATGTCAAAGTGCAAAGTTTGAAAGTGACTATAATAGTTTAGAATTGTGCTGATGATTGTTTTTTGTTATATAGGTTTTTCTACACTGGTAAATTAGAGATAAGAGGGAATCAGTTCAACGAAGTTTATCGTACTGTAAAGTTGATGAACATAACCATTTTAATAAAACTTCTTGAAGCCCATGCTAAAAAACCAATTGCCCAAGCAAAGAAGGAAGCAAGTAAACCAATCGTATTTAAACAAGCTGTAGAAATCGGTAGGCCAATGCAGAAAGGTCAAACAATCACTCATCATCAAACGAGTGGAATGCAAATGTCTTTTACTGGAACAACAGCTGTAGCAAATCCAGGAGGAGGAGGCAGCACTAAACAAACTCTTCAGGTCACAACCCCTGGGGCAAAACTTCCTCCGGGTGTTAAAACGAAAACGGTACTTGCCAGAGTCCAACCTCAAACTAGTAGAATGGGTCAACACAGTCCAAACAAATCTTTGTCGCACAAAAAGTAAGAAAATAGACCTAGATATGCTACTGATGGAAAAGAGTGGAATTATAAAAGTTTTTCGATATAGGTTACCTATTTGGAAGGAGCGGAAATTTACTCCTGTTAATACTGCTGATCCTTTAAGACAAGACGAGATGAAAAAGTAAGATTGACTTGTTTGTGAAATGCTAAAGACATGTATTATATTATGATTTTTTTGTAAATTAGGTGGGCTTTCAAAGAAGAGCCAGCTCGCCCAACACGATTTGAATGGGGTGACCCAGAGGATGATCCAGGCTTCATGTCTACGGTCGTCAGCCATACTTTGATGGATAAGCAGAAGGATAAGCAAAATAGTATCAGAAAGGCAGAAGATATATTTGATGCTGTGAAGAATCAGAATCTTGGAAAAAGAAATCTCATGACTCAGGAACATATTATGGCAGCCAAGGCTAAAATGAATGCTAGTGGTATAAAAGTTATTTAAATCAATACAACAAATCATTTTTGTTTGTTGCTGAAATAGTTTAATCAATTGTGATAAAATATTGTTTAATTTTCAGTTGAAACTCCTCCAACTAAAATTCCTAGGTTGGGATCTCAAGCAGTCGACAAAGGTCTTGAAGCTTTGGGCTCCCATCAAAATGAATCCGATCATGTCAATTTGACAGATGAAGTGGTTGAAGAGGAAGTTTCGACAACTGAAGTAGAACCCCATCCAGCTCAAAGAAAAATCACGTCAGCTTTGAAACCAGCTCTAAAGTCACATCCACAAGGGGGTATCAGAATGACCCCAATGGTAGGAAAGAATGATCCTAATTTAGGAGACATGAATGCTCAACAAGTCGCTAGCACGAGTGGCAGTGGAAAATGTTCTTCTGGATCAGGAAAAGTAATTATTTGAAACTCATAAAATCTTTCATTATACTCTTGTACTATATAATATAAACATAATTATTTGTGTTTCTGTATAGACCGTAAGATTTGCCTCAGAAGTTGAAAAAGAAAATAACACCAAAGAAATTCCCATCATCTGCACGAATGCAGAAGATTTTGCTTCCAGTCATTCAAAAATTATTGCAGAGGTTTTAAAAAAGTATCCTGATTTAGTAAAAGATAAGCAAAACATCAAACTGAAAATCGTACAGAAAGGAACGGATAATTCCTCATCAAAAGACAAGTCCAAGGTCTCTTACATTGTCCTTAAATCAACTTCCTCTCCAGACTCTATGGGATCAGTTCACTTGAAAAAACCGTCTCAAACCTCAGCTAACCGGGCATTCTGGGATCAAGATAATAAAGGCGAGAAAAAACCATCAGGAGCAGAAAATACTTCCGGGCCATGGCTTTGCGCTCCGTGCGGAGGGGGCGACGAAGCCCCGATGGTTTTCGAATCTTATTACTCCTACCGTCGCCATTTAGTTGTACGTTTCATGAATTACATCATAGTCTCTAATTTTGATTGAAGTTCGGGTTAAATAATCTAATTTAATTTGTTTTGTTTTACAGGATGTTCACGGGGAAAGAATAGATGCAAGAATTTGCGAACACTGTGGACAGAAAGCTTCCAAAAGGAATTTGCTGTTATACCATTTGTACACGAAACACGGTGTCCCACCACCCAAAAACACTAATTTCCCCCATTGTGACAGATGTGATTATGTTGCCTTGAGTGAATCTTTGTTGAACAAACATAAACAGGGTCATGATGCCACAAAAGAATATGCCTGTCAAGTGAGTGTGTCATTAATTAAGCTTCATTCATTAAATTGTTGATTGTATTTTAAATATTTAATAATTTTACCATTTTCCAGATCTGTAATGCCTGCTTTAAGTCCAATGGGGCATTGCAGGGACACATGACTGCAAATCTTCATCGAAATCTAGAAACTAAAGTCTATGAATGTCCATACTGCCGGAAACCATTTGTTAGGAACATAAATTTGAAGGTATTTTGAAAATATTTAAATATTTCCTTATTTTATATAGCTTAATTTTAAACGATTGAAAAAAATAATGTATGATTTTTAAATTAGGGTCATATTCGAGCACTTCATAAGGACATTGCTCGTATTGAGGAAATGGATGACCCAAGGCTTCCACCGGATGATACCTTAATTGAACGAGGCATGAACTCACCTAACAGAAAGCGTACTTTCCCTTCAATACTGGCTGGACCAGTGGCAAGACCTCCTAGTATGGAAATCCTTCCACACAACAGTTTAGAACAAGGCCATCAAGTTTTGGTAACAGCCGATGGACATACTATAGAAATTCTACATGGATTAGATCCTCATTCCATGTCAATGCCTATTAATCTTGTGCCATCATCAGAAGGTAAGTCTAAATTTTGATATAGTTAAAATTGACGAGGTCGTTGCAGGGTTCTATATATCAAATGTAAACTAAAATTTTGCAGCTGAGGCCATGACAAATGTTGCAAGCTCAATTGCAGCCTCTCTTGGTCTTGAATCTCAAGGGGTTCATGGAACCACAGAATACATGACTGGTGTGACAAGTGACGGATCTCAGGCAGTTTATATAATGGATAGTTCTCAACCAGCAGTTGAAGTTGATATGTCTGCTATGGGATTATCTAGTGACGGTACCATTATATACGATGGTGAGGATCCTTCTAGCCAAGGACAGTTTATTGTTCAGGACATACACGGAAATCAGTTCCGAAAAATGACTGGGATTGATGAGACTGGGCAAGCTGTAACATTTTTCCAACTGAGTGAAGAAAACGGACAGATAACAATGGCACCAGCCATGATGGAAGATGGAATGCAAATCACACAAGATGCTAGGTACAAATATCAACTTTTGTAATTATATTTTTAAACCCCAATTAAAACAAAATTGATTTAAAATTCCTATAATAATATATTTCAGTTCCGTCTTTGTATCTTCCGGAATGAATATGCCCATAACGGTGTCATCAGACGGTTCTGGTCAACAAGGCCAAGTAATCTTGGCCTCTGGGGGTCACGGAAGCATTGTTTATGAAATGGAGCCAAGTCAAGACCCTCACCAGCAAGTTGCAATGAGTGAAGCTGTAGAAGAACATCATCGGCAGCAGCAGCAGCAATATGAACATCACGAAGGTCAAACAGTTCAGGAGCTTCATATTGTATTGGATCCGAATGAAAATAATGAGAGCGTAGAACACGAACAAATAGTACAAGAAGAAGAAACTACTATAATAACAGCGGAACAAAACGATGATGAGGAGCATAATATTTCTGAAACGTATGTTCATAATGGAGAATGTGAAGAAACCGGTGAGCATGAAATCACACAACACATCGAACTACACCATCACGAAGAGGAGGCTTTAGAAGTTCAACAAGAAAGTAGCCACAGTGATAATGGTATGACTCTTGACCAAAGCGAAGAATCTAGCAACATAATGGTAGTTGAGGAAGTCAATGCAGATGCTGATGAGGAGGGGACTCAATCTCTTGGAGTTGTTCTAGAGACCCATATGGAAGAAGAGGAAACAACAGATAGTGTAGAGCTACACATTCAGCAGGACGAAGAGGAGGGGGATACTCAAGAACTACAAATTGACAACGCAAGTCAAGAAACTGAACAATTAGAGTTAGAAGATAACAATGGAGAAACGGTAGAGTTAGAAATTGATGATAATAATGCAGATACTCAAGAACTAGAAGAAGTGGAGGAGAGTGAGACTCAAGATATGGTTGGACATCATGGGGAAGGAATACACGAGCAGCTTGACACACAAGTTGTGGGACAAGAAATGGAACTTGTCGAAGAAGTTACAGGGGAACCTTTGTCTATGGTCGAAGAAGTTGTCAATAATGATGGGTAAAAGGCAACAAAAAAAATCGGTGATGAGCAAATGGACAACATGAAAGAGTGCAATTTGTAAACTAAAACTGTATGAAAATTGTATTGATTTAAAACTTGTAAGTGTGTACTGGACTGGTTAAGTTAGGATGTATTGAAAAAAATATTGTAGAGAACTAACGATAAATATACATATATATATATATTATATTATTGTTTTAAAATAAGACTACATAGTTTAAATAATCTTAAGATAATATGAAAACCTAGTTGATGCTAATATCCTGCAGCAAACGTTTTCATGACTTTTTAATGACACCTAAATTATATCGATTGATTCCAGTTGAATTAGAAATGTATCATCTCATAATAATACTTCCGTCAATAAAAATATCTTCTTGATTTCGTGAAACGAATTTAATGGTTTTTCTGTGAATTTTAATTAACAAAGTTTTAATCGACTATCATTTTCATAACAAAGTTAAGCCTATAGTCATGCTTCAATTATATTTACACAATGCCTTATGAATAACAGAATCTAACGGTTTCGATTTTGAAACTAAGGACTAGATGAAGGCTTTAGGGGTTGCTGCTTACTCCTAATAGCTTGTGCTTGACGCTCCTTAATTTCCAAAACGGTAGGGTTATTTTCTTCCCATGGACGAGGACCTCGTTTGTTTTCCCAGGTGTCAATGTCCATTTTCTGTAGTTTACTAAATTCTTTCTCTATCGTCACTTCTTTAGCTGCTTTCATTGTCACGCCCATTTCTTCAGCCTCTTCAGGTGTTATCCTTTTCTGTTTCCGGTATTCATATCTGAAATTAATTTCAAATACAAAAGGTTTTTAAAAAATCAACATTATAATAGGATGAATTTATGAAAACTTCAAACTTAAAATAAGAAGCAAAGAAAGTTACCTAATTTCTGAGAATTTAGTCATTCCAAAGGAACCCCCAATAACCAATGCGAAGAACGGCACTCCAAATGTTAAAAACCTACCTTTTCGAAATAACGTAGACATTTAAGATTTTTTCAAAGAATTCACATTTTCCTAATAGAAAATAGAAAAGATCTCAGCCGCCTCACCCGGTATGAATTTTCGTAGACCTTCTTATAGCATCTCACTCAAATCGCAATGAGATGCGACTTAATTTATTTTTAAACTTGTTCTGATGCGCTTGTAAGGTACGAAAAATAGGAACACAATTAAATTAAAGGATTTATTTTATTAATTTGTCAATCACAAAAATACATACTGCTTTTACAAGGCTTTTACGTGCTCATATCCACAAACAAAGCGAAGTAGCAAATGATACTGGCTTAACTATTAATTTAAAGGACTAAGATATTTCAATTAAAACCATCTATCAACTGAATAGTTGGAAATAGGGATCAATTAATAATTAAATGAGTTGATTCAATAATCTAGAAGATCGCACATCGTACAAAGCAATTTTCACTTACAAAAAAAAAAGTAAGTTTTTTAGTTAGAAATTTTTTTTTGAGAGAATCACTCGAAATTGGAGACTAGTCCTGTTACATTTTATTCAATGACTCTGTCGTTATTGCAATTAATATTATTTTGGCAGTGTTACATTTTCATCAGTTAACTAGGAATAATCTAAATTAAATTAACAGGTCAC
This sequence comes from Vertagopus arboreus, assembly GCA_034698485.1. Classification (NCBI taxonomy): domain Eukaryota; kingdom Metazoa; phylum Arthropoda; class Collembola; order Entomobryomorpha; family Isotomidae; genus Vertagopus; species Vertagopus arboreus. The sequence goes on from JAQGBQ010000084.1 coordinate 25,667, forward strand.
GGTAGTAATAGATTGTAGTGATAGATAAGTTTTTAAGTAGCTTTGGCTTTATAATCCCAAACGACAACTGCGTTCTAATTTGGAGCATGTTTGTACACTTTTAGACTAACAGGGGTTAGTCACTAGTTATTAAAAACTTACTATTACATGCTTAATCAATCTCGTCAATGAGACCGCAGATCGAAGTGTTGCATAATTCTGGAGGATCGTCGTTTTTTGCTATGTAGCTCTGTTCTCGTAAACGTAACATGGAAAACCGGATCTTGTAGTTATTTTCAGCCGCAGGATCCATCATTAGACCAAATACTTGCTCAAACACGCCCATGACATTGCCCAATTGAAGGACCGTTCCACAAACAATTACATGTGCTAACCCGTGCGGAGTAATTTTGCCTCGAATCCCAATTCCTGGAATTAAGTTTGGATTGAAGAAAACTCGTCGTGAAGTTATCAAGTCAGACATTTCTTCAAAGCACTTTGTTCCGTCACAAATTACTTCTTTGACATTCTTGATTTCCTTTGTAATGTTGGTATCGTACTCTATTCGTAAATTACAGTCGGGCCAGAAATGCTGCGGTCCAAAATCTGCATGTGAATTCAGATTTTCATAGAACCACTTTCCGAACTGCTCTCCAAGTTGCTGGCCGACTTCAAGTTCGTGTCTTCTCAGCGAAAGTGATTGTTCAAAGTCCATAGCTTCTTCTTCGTCGTCATCATCACGTACTAGTTGCTTTGCGTTATTTATTGTAGCGACAGCTAATTGCGTGTTATCAGCACCTGCAACGCTTTGGCTAGGTGCAGGGGGTCCAGTAAGGATGATTGGTTTGGGAACTTCAGGGTTAGGTTTCCTTTCTTCAATCTTTTTTGATTCTGCCGGACGCGAAACGGTGCTTTGTGAAGCAGCAGTTTGATTAAGAACCTGCTGGTTAGGTTTGGACTCCTGAAATCATATAATTATGTATGACAATAAGCAAATAATACAAAATACAAAGTCATTATTGTTGGTATACTTTTCGAATTGGCAAGTCTGCGAATTTCAGCTTGTTACAATCCTGCTTCCCCCAATGATCAAGAATCGCTCGACAAAGTTTGGTTTTATCCGCAGTCAAAGAAAATGGAACTCTCTTTGATCCAAGATATCCGATGAGATATTCCTTCTTCACTCTCCTCCTGTTCAACAATGTGACAGCGTCTGAGTACCGAGTGATAAGCGAAATAGCCTCTAGAAATAGTAATACAAAATCATATATAACATTCTCTTCTAAACCTAAATTTGAAATTCAGCCTCGATAAAATATTTTTGTAACGTACCTTCAACGCTTGCAGCGGCGATAAGTCCAGCGGAAGTAGTTTTTAATATTCCATGAACTTCGTCTTCCGGCAATGATCTGAGGAACTCTTTCATTCCAAGAACACTTGGTTCTTCAAATGCTCGAGACGCTACTGTAGCCATTTTTACTGGGATGGCCAAGTTTTCAATTCACAATTTGAGTCCGTCTAAATTGTTAAACTAACAAACCAAAAATATAATATAATACAGACAATGAGATTATGAGATGAATATTTTAGTACAGTGAATTGTAAAAAATAAGGCTTTTGGAAGTATTATGTATTACATAAATACTATTAAAAAAACGTATGTTTCTAGTTTCTTTCTTGAGGGGAGAGCAAAATTTGCAAAATTGAAATTTTTATAAATATCTTTTTTTTCACAATACAAAATTATTCACTTACTTATGTACTTACCACAAGCGTTTGAAGGCCAAGCACTTCTTGCCATTAAATATCTATTGAAATTACGTGTCAAGTGTCAATTGTTTGTTGGACTAATTTAAACTAGCAGAATTAAAAAGTATTAAAAAAATACGTTCACCACTTCACATGTTTGAACACGATTTAGTAAAAACAAACACGTTCGCGCCTAAACTTTCTCCCGGCTTCTAAGTTTTTAGGAAACAATATTTTTCTATTTTGTTTTGTTTTCGATAAAAAAGAGATTTATGTTAAATTATAATGCGTTTTATTTAAATCTAGTTGCTCCAAAGTGCTCGGTGACACTTACCTTAATCACAAATCACAACTTTCTAAATCCGAAATAATATTCAATTAAAATTAAAGATAGGCGAAGTTGTTAACTAATAAGGAAAAAGGTCTAAATTATTTTTGTAAAAATAAAGAGCAACACGGTTAATTACGAGTAAGTTTTTAAAGCTTTAATAATTGATAGCACTCTTCACCACACCTTGTATTTTGTTTTTCTCTTTATTGATTTGAAATTTAAATAGCATCAGTCAATGATCAGTCCATAGCCCCTTAAATTGTCTATTTGTTTACAGTGTCGGACAGCTTACCCCCAGCTTCCCCAGTATTTGAAAACAATGAGAGAGTTCTCTGCTTTCATGGACCTCTGATTTATGAAGGAAAGGTCTTGAAAACAGAATACAGGAAAGAAATTAAAGAATATGCATACTTCATTCATTATGCTGGCTGGAACAAAAGGTAAGACTAAATCAACTGAAAAATGTAAAGTATCTTGCAAATTGCAATTGTTCGTTGTTCATCAAGTTTCTGATTATAATCAGTGATTATTATTAACAGCTGGGATGAGTGGGTGTTAGAGACACGGGTGCTCAAATATAATGAACCCAATTTGGAAAAACAAAAGGATCTTAAACAAGCACATGAAGAAGCGCAGTAAGTGACACAAATAATATTATATCTCATTTAATTGTAAGGATTAATAATGATTTGATTTATTATCACAGGCGAAGTGCTAGACGAGCACTAGGTCCTAAAACACCCGTTACTAAAAAGAGGTCAACATTAGGAAGTGATACTGCTAGTGTGTTGTCCGCTACTGACTCTCGATCTTCAACTCCTGTTTTGGATCAAAAAGGTCCAAAGTACAAGAAGGACTCTAGAGGAGAAATTATTTTGGATGGTGACACTCCAGGCAGAAAAAGAAAGCGTAGCGAATACGTAGAATCAGTAAAAAAGCAAACATTTGACGAAATCATTGTCATTATTAATTAATATAAAACAATAATCATCACATGTTTTTACAGGAATCATTGTTTTCTGTAAAACAAGAAGTACATATTATGCTGCCGGATGAATTAAAAGTTTTTTTGGTTGACGACTGGGATACGATTGTTCGCCAAAGAAGGGTACATATAGCTTCATTATCATAATAAATACATAATTAATTTTTTGTAACTTGTTTTAATATTTGTTAATGCCTTTATAATATGCAGCTTGTGAAAATGCCAGTTCGCCGTACTGTTGAACAAATCTTGGAAGATTATTTGCAGACAAGAAAGAAGAGTGACATGTATGCTGTTGAGCTATGTAATGGTATTCGGGAATATTTTAATTGTATGCTGGGTGCACAACTTCTATACCGGTATGAAAGGGAGCAATATCTAGAGGTATAGATAATTAAATATTAGTACTCTTCTTCTCTTCACAACATCATAATGTTTATACAACCGATTTTGATATTTGAAGATATTAAAACAGCTAGATGAGGAGGAAGAAGATCAGCCGAGGAAGCAAATGTCCGAAGTTTATGGTGCTGCACACCTAATGCGACTTTTTAGTAAGTTTATAGAAACTTTTTGTACAATCCCCTGTATAATTCAGTTAATAATTTCGTTGTTTAGCTAAACTTGGAGGTTGTTTGTCCTACACAAACTTGGACGCTGAAGCGGTAAATATCCTTCGACAATGTATACAGGAGTTCCTAAAGTACTGACGAAATTGGCAATTATTAAAATTCGAATAAGAAAACTGTTGGATTTGAGTTTAATTAGAATATTTATGCATTACAGGTTTTTGCTTAATAATTACGATGAATACTTTTCGTTGGACGACTATGGAGTTTCTGACGTAGAATACCAGCGTCAGGTCCCTGCATAAAAAGTATACACGACTTGATAAGTTCAGATGATTGTCTGTGTGTAGATTGGGTTCATGTGTTAAAGGGGTTCTTTATTTATTACCTACTTGCAATGTAAATTAAACAGGTGAAAGAAAGTCTACAGTTAACACTGTCACTTTATGCTTGTGTCTTGATATTTAAAACCCTTCCCTTGTTCTGTATTACTTATTGCGTCTATAAATTTTATCAATGATATAAACAATGCGTATTTATATCAATTGGAGTATCTGCTATCTGTTCTAATTATTTTTATTAAAGTAAAGGTTTAAGTTTAATACGATGTTACCATTTCTAAGCGTATTTTGTAACAGTAATGAATTATGAATGACTAAATAAATAAGTTCTTGATAAATTCAGCATGGTATTCTTCGTTAGAGATCATAAATAAACTTGGGCAGTTAAATTCATGGCTGAATTAAATAATTGTTCAGCTACAAACAAAATCGTTACAGTCTGTTCAATATAATCAGATTATTAGCAACGTTAAACATTGTTCTCATGAAACAATTATTGCATAAAAAGTCCAACTTCATATTATCACCCTTATATGGAAAATAGAGTTAGATTGAAAAGGTAAGGTCATGTCGACCACCTTAAATGGACTTTTCTAGTAACTATTACTATTAGTCGGCAGTGCTTGTGAATTTAAATTACACCATAATAAAATAAATAGTAATTGATGTCAAAAACGCGTTCTGATATTCATAACTATTACTGAACCTATGATTTAAATAACGAATTGAATTATTTCAAATATGAAATTGAAAGTAGTGTGATATGGTGTCGAATAAGCTGTGTATAATTGATTAAGAATTTTTGATAACACTGACCTTTATTTCTTATTTTAAGCCGAGTTACAAATAATCATTCATTTTTATATATAGCAATTTTTTGTATCTTAGATGGAAGCAAACAGTTTCGGAATTTTTGTATGGCCATGCTTAATTGTTTATGCACTCTGTCACTTACAAACGCCAAGCATTTAGATAGCTTCAATTAAATTTATCAAAGACAAAACAAGCCACGGCTTATTTGGGTTATTGTCAAATTGCAAATTGTAGGATGACCATTATGTTAGGAATTTTATATGGCATTGTAACTACATTTAGTTTCGGCTTGTAGAAATTTAGATCTAATTTAAGATTGTTTGTCTAAGCGCATTTAAAAAGAGATCTATTTATTTGATTTAATTTAAATGTATTTGCATATAATTATATTGTGTACACTGAAATTTTCTATCTAATTAGCATAAATTGATCTATGCTGATTACGAATATGACATTTTTAGCTCTGCCAATTGAGATTTTTATTTAAAATGTCAGTTTGAAATTGTATGAAAACTAGTGGCCGGGAGAAAGCAAGACCAGAATTTTTTAAATGTCCTTTTCGGTGTGTTCTAAGTTCCTATCCGTTTCAACGCAGTTTGATATGTATTCACGCGTACAGCCACATATTAGATACAACCGTTTTTAGTATGCAAATGATTAGTTTGCAAGTAACATGTTCAAAATAGTTTAAAGCACCTCTCTAATTAAAGGTCTGTGTATATATATACCAGGAATAATTATAATTCTGTTGAATAAATGAAAAACGCTAGAAAATCAAAGTAATTTATCAAGATGATATCTCCAGAGTCCGTTGATTTTAACTTAAATTGTCATATTGGAGGATGGAAAAATCTAAAATATCAAATATTTTAATGTTTTATATTATTTATAGAAATTATAACTTAAGTTTTAACATGTTCACATTAGCTAAGTTTAAGATTTAACTTTCGACAATTCGAAAATACATAAGCGGAGATTAAAGAATGCCAACTAAAAATACAAATGCTTTGACTCTTCATCTAACGTTTCAATATATTTAATATTTATTGAATCTAAGGTTTTATTGTTCAATGTTGATGTTAGAAAAAAATATAGAAAACATGTTTTGATGATTATTTATGAAATTAGTATTTTCCTCACAATTTCCAAATTTTCACTCTTGATAATAACCAGTAATTAGGGGTGTCTCATTTTTTAAATGATTAAAAATAAGTTTTCTATTTTCATTTGCCTTTATTCTAACATTAATATTAGTGAACGACAAAAACCTTAGATTTAATCTTGAATTTCGAATTGTCTAAAGCTAGTATTAGGATGGATTAGAATTGATATAAATATTTAACATGAAAATCAATCTTGGAAAACGGCTATTATATTTGGCAGGTCCATCGGCCCTCTCGGAAGTGTTAATTTTAAGCTTGAAATTAATGAAATAATAGCAAATTCTAATTATTCCCTTTTACTGTATACAAAAATAGATTACAATTGATTAAATGTTTGAGGATTTCATCCATCTATGCATTAGAATTTGTTTGCATGTATGAAGCAATAGATAAAGTTGTTTACATTTAGAAATTACAACAGATCAAGCACATTTTATAGCTTACATAGAAGATACAGATTGTATTATTTATTGTCCATTTAATGTATGAGTATCAAGTATGAAAACGAAAGTAGCACTTTAATAGTGATAACAAAACACTACAATATGTACAATGAGTTTTCCGACTCCTTCAACATTTTATGGGAAGGAGTTTTTTTGTACTAACGGAATTTGATACTCCACCGGCCAAATCTTGACATACCAGATGTAAATGCTATCGTATCATACTTATAAGATGTGCATTTGTATAAAAAATTCAACATTTCTTAAATAATATTTAATAAAACGGTCCAACCTTTATATAACAGTTACAAACAATCGATACAAGTGGAATCTTTGCAACTAAATTTAAGTCAGGTTAACAAATAATTATTTTGATAATTGTAAAGAGGTGAAAGCACCATGGCTGGGCGATAATTTGCTAAAAGCCAGTTAACAAGAGTCATGCAAAATCTTTCTGTCTTTAAAATGCTTGTAGTATGAGTCATATACCCGAAACTTGTTTAAGTCTTGTGTTATTATTCGCTGCCTTTCAATAAGATACGAATTCACTTCCTGTCTCATCCCACGTTCTTTTCAACTCGAAAGATGAATCTTTCTCCACAGACCAGTTGTGGCTTAAGATTTACCAGCTTAAAATGGGTGACAAGATAAACTATTGCTACTAGTCTGAAAATCGGGTACATTTACACACAGCTCTAAACCTATCGAATAGCCACCTAGCCTGCCACCCGCACCCGACAAAAAATAAGTATCCGATTATCGGAAATACTCAAATATGCAAGAAGATTGCAAAATTTCTTAGCGTAAAACAGATTGTAAACGGTAAATAGTAGAATAACATCTTCTAAGCTATCTTTTTAAATGTTTCAAACTATACTCATCATGGCCAAGATTCTGAACTAAATGAAAGTCTATATGTGCAATTTGGGCTGAATGCACAAAGCTCCTAAATTGTAAAGTTCGACCTCATAGATTTAACATAGTAAGAGGCTCGTCTTCAAAAATTAAACTTTGTGAGTTCAAACTGTTCTAGCATCAAGTTGATAACTAGCTTGCCTTGTAACTGATAACTCTATTCGTTCAAAGTTTTTAAAGTCTAGAAGTCTGTTTATGAGAGAGTAAATGAAGGGGTATAAGATGGAAACTAATCTTAAGGTTATATAAGTGAATGTAGAATATGCCCCAACCCCCTGGGTTTCCTTTTCTGGCTCAGTTCCCTTGTTATTTTGGATCTACTTTCCTATTGCTTACTATTCTAAGTTTAACCATTTCGGATTCTCTTCTGATCAGTAGCACAGCAACAGCAACAGCTTACTCTTCGGTTTGTGGTCTCCGTTGACTTGTCAAAACCCTCTTCCCTTTTAACCCATATATTCAGGTTGATCCTCTATCAATTTCTAATTACATTACTCCTTCATATAGAACAAAACCATTCATTAATAACATCTTGTGCACCTGTAATCTAACATAACAAGAAAGATAATTGATTAGTATCGAATTATTCTTACAAAACGAGTGCAATTGGCAGCACACGTGGGCCGAGTGTCTGGTTTGGCTCAGAGATAAAAATGGAACTTCCTCTTTCGAGACCCGGATCCCTGAGTTTTTTGCTATCGATGCAATTTGCAAAGGAATTCGTCTCAATTCTATACATTCGGGGCGATCCGAATCATTTTAGTGACCAGTTTGCTCTAAAAAATTAATTGAGATTGGTGAATTTACGGAAACAAGTGTTGTTTTCATGGAACTTTCAGATATTGAATTTAATTGCAACTTGCATGGAATTGAACTACTGGGCTGGATTGAGGATGCAATCTTATCTCAAGTCAAACTACAGACAAAAGGATTCATACGTGTTGATTTTGTGATGCATGATACTTGACCAGTTCATTATTATTTTATTTTAAGTAGTTTATTTTGTTAATATCAATTTCAGTTTATTGGTGTGAGGTCAATCTCTCAAAAAATCAGCAGCCATGGACGCGATCAAGAAAAAGATGCAGGCGATGAAGCAGGAGAAGGACAATGCTCAGGACAAAGCCGATGCTATGGAGCAAACAGCCCGAGATCTCAATGCACGAGCTGACAGGGTACTTGCTTAGATTTTTTAATGTCATGTATTTGCAGAAATAGGGAAGTACTTATACCACCCCCTGGGGAAAAAGGCAGAGGGGATATTAATTCCCAAAGGTTTGACCCTTGAGGAATTCATTTCTCGAGATCTACTTGATGAATTTCAAACATTCTTTTGGTGATTGAAAGAGGAACTCAATGTCCTAACATTCTTATTTTCGTTTTTTTAAGCAATCAATCATGTAGATTCTGATAAATTCATTGTTCAAGGGTGTGACCGTTTCCCAGGGGTAACAAAAAATAGAGTGACCCCAATTTGTTTGTTGAATAATTGAGACAATTATATGTACAATGTATCCACTGAGACCTATAATGTGTTAGTGCTTCCTTGACATTTTTATTGTAACTCCCATGTAGTTTATCATATCCGAATTTTATTAATCTAAAATCATATCATTTAACGCATCTCTTAACAGGCAGAAGAAGAGGTCCGAAATTTGCAAAAGAAGATCCAGCAGATTGAGAATGAGTTTGACACTTGCCAGGAATCACTTATGGCTGCCAACACCAAGCTCGAAGAGAAAGAAAAAGCTCTTCAGAACGTAAGTTTTATCAAAACATAATTTTTGCATGACAGAAACATCACCGGCATCTGAAACTGACATCATAATGACCAAATATGAGAGGTTTACGTCTTCGGATTATGGAAGCAATTTCGGGTCATAATTGACTAACCTCGTACATTTAATCTGAAGTTGGATTTTTGATGCTATCAGAATTTCTGATCATGATTTGGCAGTTTTAAATTGTAATCAAAGACTATATACATTTATGCACAGACAGGGACTGAAAGTAATTTCATTCATCCTACATAATAGAATTCATGACCTTCAATACGCACATTATAAATTAAATTGCATCATCGGAATGATGAACTCCTAAGCATAAATTGCAAAACTAACAATAACATTAATTTTTATTATGATGTGCAAGCAAATAACTGCACCAACTTTGTAAACCAACTTTGTAAATTCCATGTAGGGAAAATGTTTTTTAGATTATAACGGTATGTGACATCAATGATATACATAGTTTTATTAATATTATTGATGCCGGAAGATTAAAAAAATGCAATGTGGCTAAGAAGTCTATTAATAAGAGATTTTACATTCTAGTCCCAGGGTCAAATCAACATTTAATGGTGACATTCCAATTTTGAAATGTATTTGCTTTCAGAAAGACATTTGACTTTTAAACAATGGACGTTCGATTTCATTTGTGGACTTATTGCACTCCCCTATATGGTCATGTTTTGTCTCGTCTTCTATCAATTGACATTTTATCATTACCTTCCCTTGAGAAGACTAAAACATTTTATCGTGATTGTGACTCAAGCTATGAGATGACCTTATTTTTTACAAGTTCCGTTTATAATCTCGAAATATTTCCAATTTTAGTTGGGACTAGCAGTTTACTAAGTTTTGTTTTATGTAAAGGAGACTTTTCATTGATGGATATGTTTTCCATTTCAACTTTGTTCGTAGTTCATGATATCATCATTTTTATTTTAAGGTTTCATAAACAGACTGATTCTGCTTTATAAGATAACGATGAGAGGAATGCTAGGAAGTGTTTTTGAGATTTCGTATGTGAAGAGGGAAGGAATGCATTTCATGCAAGCTTTGTAAGTTTCATGCAACAAACCGGATAGTCCATTTCCTTACGTTGAAATCCAACGGCTGTGAATGATAGAAAGTTGTGTATGCAAAGTTCCTATGTTCCGTATGACGGCAGCTAGGGCTAATGTTGGATGTATTTTTAGACTAAAAATCCTATCTCCGTGTAATTTTGGCAAGTTTTCCAAATTCTACGTCACGACGACCCTTATAAGGCTATGTGCCGGTTATATACACAAACATTGAATTATGCATACCGGGTTCTTCTCACTCATTAATCTCTGAAAAAAATAAGATGATTTGAGCTTTTTTTAAAGTTTTTACAAAATTTATGGCTAGACTTTCTAAAATAAATTTTGAGTTAAATTACATTTTAAGTAAATAAACAATCCAAGAAATGATTAATAAATAAAATAGGAATGCTGTCTCGATTTAGACATTTCATATTAGAATTTAAGCAACATGAATAATAAGATAATGTACATTTTAAAACTTTTCAGAATGAAAATTTAAGATTTGAATCTAGGACATACCTTTACTCAAATACAATTTAGGGCACCTAAATTGTCTCTGTCTTTACTGGATCAGTAAGACTGTTCCAAGTATTACTGCAAAATAAAGAGAGGATATGCTTATCTAACAATGATGAGCTGACTGTGGGTGCTTCATAAATGACTCAGGGTAGCATTTTTTGCGGTCTATTCATTACTGATGAGTATTAGGTGAGAAATGCATAATTAGGGACACTTGTCAATTTTCACGGGCAGATGTATAATCATCTCAATACAGAAAGCTCTCATTTCAACCATTTCAAGCCAAGCATTACAAACTGTGTATACTAGAGGGGTCGTACTAAAGAAGAGTCAAAGTCTTTCTCGGGCGACATAATTATGCAAGACAGAATATACGACTGGGTTAAAATCCGTAAAAGTAGGAATGTAATAGAATTGTAAAGGAAAGCAAATGGGGATAGAGACTGAAACCAATGATCAAGGTCTAAAAATAGTCCACCCTGTTCACAATCTTCATTTTTCTTTGGGTGTGTTTAGCAAGTGAACACCACGAACCACCAAGATTTGTTTTTCATTTCATACGTATCCGAAATTTGTATATATTACTATCAGAAGCTACAGATGCTTCCTTTAAAGAATTAAGACTACTATAGAAAGAATAATTAACATCTTTCCAAAGAGTTTGAAAGTATTCGGGGGTTTCCAACATTTTAAAGTGGAGGACGATGAGGTGGATTGTCGAATATTTAGAATGTTCTCGTCAAAGTTATTTATCCCAAGGAGTTTTACAAGAGAGGTGTAGACTCTAGACTCGTAGAAAGATTTCAGATGTTGTCTTATGAGCTGGGACGGGAGTTTTGTGTTGAACACCCGGGTTGCAGAGTTCTAACCGGGGTCCCAAATATCTTATGTACAGATGATGATCTTCAGTTTCAATCCTCTCGTTAAGGCTTTGCTTTGCTTCTGTACTCTCCTTTTTTAGTTAACCTTTTTATACTTTATTCGGTTTTTTCGAAATAAGTTCCTAACCCTGAAAATACTTAGTACTTTACTTAGTATATGTCCAAGTAGCTGGTTAATTACAATCTGAAATCATATTTTACGTAGTTCTTATACGTAACAATTCAGGATCGTATTTACATAAATAAATAAAATACGAACAGAGCATCCAGAAAATCCAGAAAAAAATTAATAGACTTAAAGAAACGAAACAAAACGACTTCTCCTCGGTTCCTTCTCTTCTAACAGACCATTCCGTATCCAAATAGGACTATAAAGACTAATCCTAAACTATTACGAAGATTAAGAACAAGTAAACATAACAGTAACTACGACTCATCAACTTAATCTACACCAAGGTCAGAAACAAACGTCAATAAGACTCCTGTCAAATTGTCACCAGTCTCAGTCTCACTCGTCCCATATAAGAGCAACAATCTGAAATGGGAACAAATATCATCAGCATCTAAGGACATTGTGTAACCTCATGAAAATTTCCTAGAAGGAGATATCACCTTACGAAAAGATAAAGGTGAACAGAATTATGTACCGGTAGCAGACCTGTCACATCATACGAGGCATCAACTTAATCAATTTGGATCAATCCATATTCGAGCAAGATTCCAAATGATGGAAAAGGAATTATTATTCTTATGATTTATGAATAAAGCCGTGTAAAATTCCATGAGGGAAGATCATGAAGATCGTTCAAATTATCATAGTCTACTAGCCCATTCATATCTGCATTCCTATGCCTATTAATCAAAGAAAAAGCAACAAGTTTATAGAACCAGCAGAGATGGTTCTGTGAACCCCCTTCTAACTCCTCTTGTGATGTTGAAATTACATATGTTGTTAATTGACTTTGGAAAAATGAAGTTGAGTTGACATTTGATATAGAATACAATCACTTTATTTGTTACTGGTGCTACAAGTTCCTCAGAATCACAATGTATTCAGACTCAAGTCACCCTCACAGTTCACAGCCCCCTTCATCTAGTCAACAAGTTGATTCCTCCGAACCCGGGTGTTCTAGTGAACAGGGAGGAGCTACAGCAGCAGAAATCCCTGCTAACCGAACTCGTGAAACTGTACAGAAAGTCTACAAGATGATCGAGAAGCACAAAGCGACCTCAAGTGAGAGTCAGTTCGAGACCTCACTCTATTTCGACTTTGATTCTCCAACGAGAACTTCAAGCAAGTCAGCGTCAACTGGCACTGGTGGTCCTGCTGGCGTTTATGGACCCCGAAGCAGTGCTAACAAATCTCAACAGCAACAACAAAGAGGCAGTGGTAGAAGGAGTCAAAGTAATTACCAAGCTTCTTCAAGATCTAAATCCGGAACTAATGTACAACCATCGGACTCCTCCGGTGGAAACGGAAGTAGAAGACACAGCAGTCAGATTTATACTGCGGGTGGTGGAAGAAGTACTGATGCCACGGGAAATAAATGTGATAATAATGCTAGCAATAGACCTAGAGATTTGAATTCGACACCTGCAGCAATGACAGCAGGAGCCGCAGCTACTGATGAGACTGAGACTGGAGAGGGGGAGGAGGAAACCCAAGAATTGGCTCAACTTAGATGTCCAACAGAGAGGACTGAAGTTATTTCCGAACGAGAAAAACGACGACGAAAACGATGTTCTGATTACCCTGGATTTGCCTTTGGTTTCGGATCCGTATTTGGATCTGATACTATGATGAAATTTAATATCATTCGAAATGAACTTGATAATGTTACGAAGGTGCAGTTAAAAAGGGTATGTACTTCTCGGGTCCTTTTAACATTTTTACTATTTCCATACACTGAACAAAGGAACGGTTTTCAAGGGCAGAATTTAGGCTCATGTATAAATTTCAAGGCGACTTTCTCCAACTTTCTTCATATGATAATTTGATCAGATCAAGATTACTCATTCAACCTAAACATTTCTTTTTACTTCAATTTGCATATTGACGTAAGTCATTGTTTCATATTCTCATAAATAATGATACACTTGGATACATATGTAAATGTAACACTGCATGAATAAGCAAACGCACATTTGACATCAACATCCGTCTCATCACCAGGTGAATGAAGACAGATTAGATTACCAGAATTGAAATGATCTCACTGGTATGAGTTTCCTGAATGACTAAAACCATTAATAAGGTGTGTACGCATTTTTTGCATGTTTGAAATGGAAATGATGAAGCAAGCCAGATTTAAATAATCCATTAAAGCAGTAGCTATGGAAGAAATGTTTCATAAACTTATATTTAATTTTAAAACATCAACATAAACATTGTCTACATGAGTGCAAATTCAATCTCAGCCCAAGGGGACTGATCTCATCTATATATATTAAAAAAATTGAAATCTCTGCCACTTGCTTGCTTCGCGCTTTGGCCAACTCGACTGTAGAAGATCCTATACTTATCATTCTATTACACCTGTTAGCTCACCTGGGCTAATTAAAGCACAACCACTCTTGGGTCGCTTTTAATTGGAAAATGTGACCGGAAACAGACTAATGGGGAAGGTGTGATGATATCCATGACTAGGGAGTCCCATTGATGAATTCATAGGCATAACTTGTGACGGTAAATTTGGCTCGAATGGAGGTCTAGTTGACACTGCGGTGGTATGGGGTGGTCACAGTGAGGTGGTTTTCTGAGCCTGTACTTCGACGCTATCACACTAGTTTTTGTTGTATATGAATGCACCAAGTCCACTCCCAGATAGTCGGCTTCCCAATGAAAAATTATATATTGTTACATTCTCATTTTAAACATTGAAATTCCATTCCAGTCTATTGAATTTAGCTGTCAGTCAGTCTCTACTATCTGCTGTAATTTTTGTAGTCAATTTATGATTTGACTTGAACGGGGACAAGATAACAGAAAACTGCCTGAAAGTTTTTGGAACAAATTTTCGAAATAAAAAAACACTGCCGTTTTTTAAATAGCAACGAATCTACTTAATTAATAGTAGGAAAGATCCCCTGGGAGAAAGTCATCTCCGGCAATTTAACATAAAGTTTGAGATTCAAAAAGTCTGAAAAAAAGGAAGAGAAAGTTTGTATAACGGTTTTTTGGGAGATTGGAGTCCGGAGTTGACGTGGTGTCCATTGTCTCATATTCATAAAAGTGTTCGTAAATCCAAAAATATTCATTTTTTGGAAGCCAAAAAGCAAAGTTAGTGAGAAATTAATATTAATAAAGTAAATCTTAATCATGGCTACACAAATCCAACACGGGGGACTCCTCGATGTCCTCAAAAAGAAAATGAGACAGACCAAAGAAGAAATGGAAAAGTATAAAGATGATTGTGAAGAACTTCAAAAGAAGTTACATCTTGAGGTCATGCGACGGGAAGAAGTAAGATTTTCGTTTTTCAATCCGATTTAACTAAACGTAATGATTTATGGTTCTATTCGCATATTGAAGAAAGCCGGATTTGTTATTTTTATTTTCCTGGTGAAAGTTCATCGACATTTCATATAAGAGAAAGTTCAATAGTAATTAGATTACATGGCATATTATTTTAATTTTTAAAGATTTAATTTGTGGACTCGTGTATAAATGTTTGATCAAATACATTTGATCCGAATCGGCTTTTGGGTAATCTTTGGGTTGTGAGAAAGTTGGCAACTCCGGTAACTTAGGGTTGACTCTCTAGATTATTGACGGAAAATGGAGCATTTGGGAATTGGACAAGGACTGGTTTTTTTGTCCTCTGACTTGTACATTCTGTAAAAAAACGAATGCTTACTTATCTTATCTTTAAACTTTAAAGTATACATTTCCGTTCATTTACACTCTAAAACGTAGGAGTAAGTCTGTTTACGCAGACATCAGACAGGTGAATAGATTAATAAGGCAAAAAGTCACAGTTCCATTCCATAAAAGGACATTTTTTCTAATTGGCAATAGGACTTAAAATTTTGCAAGATGTTGTTAGATGAGTTGGCTTAGAATTTTTTGGGATTTAAGATGAATCATCCCGAACCAGAATGGCCATGTTGTCTATATCATATTGTCAAGGACTAAATTTTGCTGTTAGTTGTGCAGATGGATTTTGCAATTCTAATAAGCCATGATTGTAATCGTAGGGTACTTATGGCTAGGGTTTATTATTATTGTCTACACAAAAGTAATCTAATATGTTTGCAGTCGTTAGCTCGTAATAACAAATAACAACAATAGAAAATGACAAGGTAGGAGAAACGGAAAGCAAAAGTTGGCAGTTGCGAATTCCTTTTTTGGTCAGGCATGTTATTCTTTTCAACATTTTTATCTCATTCCAATGGCCAGTTTGATGCTGCTACTTTTATTGTGTGTAATAAGAAATTAAGCATTGTTATGATTCTTATGATGATGAAGTTGTTGAGCTTAAAATTGGTAGTTCATTTGTACATTTGTGAGATGCCCAAGTAGAAAGTGCTCACCTCCTGCGAGACTTCTCATGGGCGAAAAATAAGACTGACTATATAGAATTGATGCACTTTTTCTATTTCTTTTATTCTGCATCATGGCATATGGAGCTGTTCATTTGTTCATTTTATATATAAATTTAACAAGTAGAGATGGAAGGGATTTAAAAATCAGGTTGTTGTGCAGATTTATGCATGGAAGGTAAATAATCATTACGAACCATAGATAAGATTGATCGTAATTAGCTTTATGGGTTATATACATAGTAGTTTGATCAAAACCATGCATCCAAGTAGCGAGTTTGAATTAAACAAGTAAAAGCTCTTAATTTCGTAATAATATTATGATTGATGATGACTATACCTTCCACATCACTTTTCTAATTTCGGCAATACATATACTATGTGAAGCCATTCCCATAAAGTTTATACAAAATATATTCCCTCAAAAAATTAATCAGAGGATCTAGTGCAGCAATTACAAATTAATTCATGTCCCGAATAAAACAGATTACTGCTATAATTTAATAATGATCAAAATTAGGCTTTCTACTATAACGAAATTAAAAGAATCTCGATGTCTTTCGACTTCAGATTTCAAAAGATCAATATATGAAAATTCATAAACAAAATCTTTTCGTTTGATTAAACCCCCAGATCTCAGCGTAGTACTTGCTTCTCAATGGATATAGAGATGGATGGATTTTTTTAATAGATAGCATTCCATGTTTGGTGTTTGGGCTATACCTGTCAAACTCATTGGTTGAAAACAATGGTTACATTCCAATTCATTCAATTAAAGGTCCAAATTGAATGTTTTGGATTTATTTCATGTCGTAAAGTATAGGAGAATGTGTTTTTAAAAAAAGTTACATTCACAATGTATTTTTTTCTACATTATCCTGGAAATTTGAGTTGTCAAAATTAGAAATAACAAATCGCTATAATTTGAATACAAGCCTTACACGATTTCTGCGGTTTGAATGTCTATGTCACCAGTGTTAATAGAATATGTAGGTTTCCCGTAGCTTTGAATAATCTAAAAATGTGGTCGGAAACTGAAACAGTTTTCAATTTTCTGAGGTTTACCGAAACCAAGTAGATAGATATGTATTTCAATTTCACACAGTTAATAGTATGAAAGTTTTTTAATCTAGAATCTAGAATAGAGTGTCAATAATAATGTGTGCATATTCATATCATAGGTTCAACCTGCTACTAACGATCATACTCAATTCTATTGTATTCTAATCGAGGCAGGTTTTTGACTTGTGAGAGTGTCGATACAACAAGTGTACATAGAAATTGAAAGAGATTTTCTTATGGGAGAGAGATGAAGGCTTGGAAGATTTCAAGATAGAAATAATTCATAGAAAATAAATAATAGCAACGAGGTATGAAAAGGCTTGCATTGTGTGAGCTCTTTGGCCTTTCCACCTTGTCTTCATAAAGTATTTAACTGCTTGATCATCATTATTATGTTAGGTCTTGTTAAGACTTAACTCGCCGTCAAATTCTAATGGCATGCAGGCAAGCATTGTTTCTGATTCCCATTATACAATAAATGACAATTTAGCATAATACAAAACATTGACAGCAACTGCAAAAGCAAAAGCTTGTTGAAAATTTGAAGACAGAAATTATACACAGGGGCTAAACGTATTTAAACGAAGTAGGAAGGAAATGGATAAGAGAAGGGAAATAAATAACACTGAACATAGGGTTTTGGTTTTGCAAAGTCAAGTGTTCATAATGCAAATTAGGCGGATGAAGTCTTGTTTTTTATTTCATTTTCGTACATGTCGATACGATGTGCATGAGTATGTATAATTTGTTTACTCGTTGCAACGTCACTTCTTTACTTCTTTTGTCTCCGTGTGTTGGGTTTTTAATGGCGATTGTTTAAGATTGTTTACGATGATCTGATATCCGGGTTGATCAGGATTTGATTTGTTAACGGGTTTTTTAAAATTATTTTCAAATCCATTAATTGTTAGATTTGTTAGTATCGTGTGCAATAAATTTGATTTTTTTTCTGTTTGAGTTGGAAGAGCAGTACAAGTTGTAGAACACAAGCTAATAGCCAATTGAATTCTGAATTTATTGTTACACTTGTATTCTAAAATCTACTGTTATTTAAGTTGTTTTATAGATTTGAGGTTTCTAAATCTCAATTTTAATGTAATAAATAATTCGACCGTAATGTTTGAACTTTCCATACACAAAATCTTTCTTCCACCTATACCTAGAGAAGACAAACTGGGGCTTGAGACACTTACATTATCTTCTTAAACATGGTCAAAAATAGGTCTACAAATCTGAA